>CANYBF013317848.1:0-14161 GCA_948192965.1 Dalechampia spathulata
TACTTGTGTATGTTTCTTGTTTGCCTTATGCCACGCAAAATACTCTAAATAAACTTGAACTTTAAGTGTGTGCTTAGGAACTTTTATTAAACTTAAACAAATGAACATATTAAGATGGAATACAAATAGATTTGAAATCCCAAACCCACACTCTGAAGAAATTTAGGTTGTTTTCAACTCTGAAAAACCCAAATTTTATTTCCTAGTTTTTCAAAATAATTCAATTGGATTAATAGAAACAAACTAGGTGGCGACTCCACATCCACACCTGCTTTTGAAAAGGTAAAACCTGTTAACCGAAACGGGATGGCGCTCACAGTGGCGACTCCATTGGGGACATTTCAAGCGATTTTTAGTTGAACGATTCCATCTTAATATGCTCAATTGTTTAATCTTAATGAAAGTACTTTATTTTTAGGTTGCTAGTTTTCACAACCATTTTGCATACACCCTTTTTCGTCCCTATAGCCCCGACACGCTAGGTCATTTGGGAACTCATGTGCTTGCGAGTCTTGGGGCCCTATGACTGGCATACGTCACTCATCACTTAGAGGAATGCCAAGGACCGCCCATATCCGTGATTGGATCACGTAGGCATATTCTTCTCGTAGTGGGAACCTTTTTAGCCAAACTGAAAACGGCCTAACCACTGCATATAGCAACAATAGCCGCAATTTCCAACTAGGACCTAGTCTTTTGCTTGTGATTGGATCGCATTCAAACCAAATTGTATTTCGTTTAAACCCTAAAATAAAACCTTATCCGCCTCAAGTCAACGTGATTTGAAAAGAGGGTGAGTTCATTTTCGTTTGGGGTTTAACCTTAATACGTTTCTCAACTTCCCATATGCTAAAACATGCCAAATGCCGTGTCAATTATGAGTCAACGCTTATTTGACGAAATAAACCATCAATTGTGAGTCAACACTCATTTGATGGAAAATCCGGTGATTTGATTAGACTCTGAACGAAACTATGTCCAATTGAATTCTTAAAATCCATGAAAAGTGACAAGTTCATTTTGTTCAAAGGTTAATCTTATCACCACACGGGACCAATAATTCAACCTTGTCAAAAAAAAATTATGGAATTGCAAGCCAACGCTTATTTTCGGTAGACTTACCAATTATGAACCAACGTTCATTTGGTAAAAATTTTGACTCTCCCAATCGATAACGACTTCTAAGCATGGTTTGAATGTGATCACATGATATGCTGCTGCATCTGCATATGAGTGACTTTTGCGCATCTTGAGTTTCAATGTTAAACTCTGGACGAGAACCCCACCTAGGAAATTGACTGGCCAAATGTCCGTGGTGAAATAAGGTTGGAAGGAGTGGACTTTCATGCTTATATATTGTCTGCCTAACCGTTTTGTGTTTTCTGTCAAAACACGCATACATACATCATCGCTAACCCGGTTTTGCAACAGCCATTACATTTCTGTTTATAGACGCATTTTAAGACATTCATACATCCTACGTGTAGTATTGCATTGCATACATCTATTTCATGTATCCATTTCGAGCATATCATTTTTTCTTACATGATCTTCTATAGGCATCATAGATACTTTGTGGATCCGCAATAGCCAAGGAAGATTAGTCCGAGCTAGCATCCCTTCACCATCTACATCTACTGTGTCTACTGCTTCTACTGCATCCACTACATCTTCGTCATCATCTCCAACACCTACATCTGCGATGGCATAGGGTTCCAGGGCTCACTTTGACATTGAAGAGATTGTGGCCAAGGTAACCGAAAGGCTACTTAATGGGGACTTCACCAAGAAGTTGCAAGAACAAAATGCGGCTGTCATGACTGAGACGCTGCTCAACGGGGATTTCACCTGAAAATTACAGGAACAGATGGGAACTGTGATGGCTGAGAAATTGGCCGAAATACAGTCGGGTGCTGGGGGTTCTTCTGGGAACCAAACTATAAATGATCAGGCTATCAAAGGACCGACTGCTGCTGCCCGAAAGGGGAAGGGAGTTATTGTTGATGATCCCAATAATGACTTCATCGATTTAGAGTAAGCCATTCCACAGCTTCCAACTGCCAATCTAGTGACTGAGGGGGCCGGTACTACTGAGCCGGAATAGAAGGAGACAATGGACCAGAAGCTGAGTCAGTTTCAAAATCTGCTAAAGCAACAAGGAGTGTTGCCGAATTTCGGGGGTGTTGATGAGTTCACTGTGGACACTATTGGGTCTCTTCCCAAAAACTTCAAGATGCCCGATCTCTCCAAGTTCAATGGTAAGGGAGATCCTCGTACTCACTTGAAGCAATTCCTTACTGCTATGAGTACGACCTCGGTACACAACAGCATGGTACCTCGCTTCTTTCCGCTGTCACTCTTTAGGGCAGCAACTACTTGGTACTACACCCTTGATAAGCCGACTAGGGAAAACTGGAAAAGCCTGTGCAAAGCTTTCTGCACTCAATATGGGTTCAATGCCAATATTGAGACTACATTGGCTACTTTAGAGATGGTGAAGCAGAAGTCTGGGGAGACTTTTGCGGATTACTTCACGCGGTGGATGAATACCGCGGCCCTGCTAAAGGTAAAGCCTATGAAGGGAGACTTGATAGCCAAACTGGTGGCTGGTACACTCCCGGCTTATTTGGAGAGGATGCGGTTCCACACATACCGCGACTATACTGATGTCCATGCCCTGGGTCTTAAGGTGGACTTAGCTGAATCTAAGAAGAAGAAAGATGGATTTGCTTCTCACAAATTTACCACTGGAGGCACCTCTAGGCCTCATTATACAAGCCTGAGAAGAAAGTAGTTGAAGTGAACAACGTGGAACAGCCACAGAAGTTCTCTAATCTCGGCAGGCCTATGTCAAAGACTTTCGCCAAGCTTCAGAAGGAAGGGTACATTACTCCCTTCCCTAACAAGAACAAGCCTACACCGTCTGGGGTTGACAAGAATCTGTTTTGCCAATTCCACCAGTATCACGGGCATGATACAGATAACTGCAGACTATTAAGGATCAGGATTCAGGACCTGATCGATTCTGGAAAGATCATCGACCCAGAAAAGAGGGGACCTAGCACTCAAAAGAACCCTCTTCCGAACAACAACAAGACACCGCACACTTATGCGGTCATGACAGAAAGGTCCTGGTCAGAGGACGAGATCATTGGGAATGTCACCCTCATTTCCGAAACTGAAGCTGCAAGGGCTATGAGGTTAGCCGAAGAGGAAGTATTGATTCGAGAATTCCAGAACTCCCGAAAACTGGACAACACTACTGTTCACGCTGTAATGATTCTGGATCCATTTTTTGATTCTGAGGAATCGAAACCAGAAGAGGAATCGTATCTGGAGAAGGCGTTCAATCCCTTCAATGGAGAAGACTGTATGCAAATGGATGAGACTGCTCCGTTGCCACCACACAACAATCAACTGACAAGTTCTCGGGATGAGACTGCTCCCTTGAGCTATGGTAACAAGGTTTGGGTTTCTCGGGCCTCTTCATCAACCCAGAAAGTTCAAATCTCACCGGAAGATGAGACTGCTCTTCCACAAACTAATCATGTGACTCGGAGTGGCCGAGTCTATTCTCCTGATACTATCGATAAGAACGCTGGAAAAGGGGTTGAGACTGCACCCCCAAGTAAAGGAAACCTGGTCCTAGAATAGCTGAAGAAGACCAATGCTAGTGTGAGTTTATGGCAGCTTCTTATGTGCTTGGATGAACATAGGAAGGCTTTGATTGAAGCTCTCTCGACGGTTATGGTTTCTGCTGCTATAGCACCAGAGAGTTTAGTCAGCTTGATCGGAGGAGGATCGATGCCAGAAGTGATACAGCTGGGGGCATCAAACACTAAGGATTGTGTAGCTTTTGGGGATGAGGATCTGCCTTCTGACGGGTCACTACACAACCAAACTTTATTCATTTCTATAGAGATCATGGGCTGCAATACTTCATGTGTGATGGTGGATGATGTATCCGCAATTAATGTGTATCCTTACAGGATGCTGAATACGCTTGGGATCAAGGAGCAGGATCTAGTTGTCTCCGATGTGGTAATCAGGGTGGATGATAACTCAAAGAGGAAGGGATTAGGGTCCTTCACTACTGTAGTGACTGTCGGTCTCATCCAGTCTGCTGTCAATTTTACTATCCTGGATATTCCGGTTACTTTTGCCTTGCTACTGGGACGTCCATGGTTCCATCCTCTGAAGGGTGTACCCTCTACTGTGCACCAGAAGATCAAATTCCCAACGGAGATGGGAGTTATCACCATTCCAGCTACTTCTGATTTGGTTGTATCTTCACTGTCCATGGGGTTTCCAGAGCTCAGTATGTTTCAGGTCTCTCCTATCTACAAGGATGAGGTCAGTACTTTTATTTCTTCTCAGTTTGCCAAGATGGGCTTCCTACCGGGGCAGGTCTGGGTAAGCATCAATAGGGAATCACAGAACCCCTTGGCAGTACAGGACAGACGTACACTAAGTATGGGCTGGGATTTGATCCTAAAGTCACAAAGGAATGGAAGAGTGATAAGATCACGTTTGTGAAAGGATCAGATGGTTCCGTTTCTAAGACTAGCAAGAAGGTTGATGAGACGTCCTTGGTCGACCTGGAGCAAATGATTCTGGGACAGGTGGTGAAGTTGGAAGCCCTCACGCTGGAAAAGGGCAAGGATAAGGATACAGAGCAGCTGGCAAATGACGAGGGAGCCATCCAGGAGCCGATTGGTGCTGATGTGGCGATTCTAGAGGAGGAGCTGAATTTATCTTTTATTTTTAATGATGATGTAACCCTGAACAAATTTAATGCAATAAATTCAGACTTTGCTTACTTGTGTGACCTTTATTTGTATTCGAGCATGCATATATATCATAATGACATGAGCATATTTGATATTAATGCTGCATCGACATATTCATTTAATTTGGGCACTGCAGATGATCCTCGTATGGTCAGTTTGTCTGATGCCTTGACTGTCGACAAGAGAAAAGAAATGGAAATAGTACTGAAATGACATGAAAGGGTTTTCGCTTGGTCTTACGAGGATATGCCGGGGGTTGACAGGTGTATTGTGGAGCATCGAATTCCAACCCTACCAGAGGTCAGGCCGGTTAAGCAGAAACTGAGACGTCTAAGACCGGAATGGGCTTAGAAGGTAAAGGAAGAGATCACCAAGCAGATCAACGCAAACTTCCTGGAAGTGGTTGAGTATCCGACATGGTTAGCCAATGTTGTTCCTGTGGCTAAGAAAGATGGGAGAGTCCGGGTTTGTGTTGACTACAGAGATCTGAACAAGGCGTCACCGAAGGATGATTTCTCTCTGCCTTACATTGATGTTTTGGTAGACAGTGCTGCAGCCAGTGCTATGCAATCCTTCACCGATGGGTTTTCCAGGTATAATCAGATTTTGATGTCATCCGAGGATAAGATCAAGACGGCCTTCATCACAGAATGGGGGACTTACTACTACAGGGTAATGCCATTCGGTCTGAAGAATGCAGGTGCAACCTATCAGCGAGCAGCCACTACCCTGCTCCATGATATGATGCACAAGGAGGTCGAGGTGTACGTGGATGACATGATGGTAAAGTCCCCGACCAGAGATTCTCACGCAGCAGTATTAGATAAGTTCCTCACCAGAGCAGAAAAGTATAATCTCAGGCTGAACCCAAAGAAGTCAGTATTTGGTGTAACGTCCGGGAAGCTATTGGGTTATGTGGTCAGCAGTAGGGGTATAGAAGTTGACCCTGACAAAGTTAAAGCCATTCAAGAGATGCCAGTGCCTAAAACAGAGAAACAGGTATGGGGGTTTCTGGGCAGACTGCAGTACATCAGCCGGTTCATAGCAAAGCTCACCACGACTTGTGAGCCGATCTTTAAGCTCTAAAGGAAGAAACAACCGGTGGTATGGGATGAGGATTGTCAGAAGGCTTTCGATGCAATCAAGAGGTACTTGGGAACCCCTTCGATCTTGCAAGCTCCGAAAGCGGGTATTCCTCTGACGTTGTATCTTGCAATCAAGGATTCATCTTTGGGATCCATGATGGTACAGGAGGACGGGGCTGGGCTTGAACATCCGGTCTACTATCTTAGTAAGAAGCTTCTTGAGTATGAAGCCAAGTACAGCCGGGTTGAGAAGCTGTGTCTTGCTATGGTATGGGTCACACGTAGATTGAGGCATTACTTTCAGAGCTACACTGTGAAAGTAATATCTAAGGAGGACCCAATGCGCTATTTGTACAACGCACCTTCTCTCGTTGGAAAACTGGCGAAGTGGTTAGTCTTGCTATCAGAATTCAACATCGAGTACACGCCGAAGAAAGTCATCAAAGGCAGGGCTATAGCAGAGTTCTTGGCTCTACAACCGGTTGAGGGTGCAGATCACTGGGAGTTGGAGTTTCTGGGTGAACATCTAGACATGATCATGCTAGACGGTTGGAAGATGTACTTTGACGGAGCTGTTAATCGACAAGGTGTTGGGATTGGGGTAATTCTGATCACCCCTACAGGCGACATAATTCCAATGGCGATGAAATTGGAATTCTCAGTCACTAACAATATGGCAGAGTATGAGGCGTGTATTCATGGTATCGAAGCCCTCATTGCACTGAAAGTCAGGGAGGTAGAGATCTTTGGTGACTCGCTATTAGTGGTCCAGCAGACGAAAGCTGAATGGGAAGTCAGGGAGGAACGGTTGAAACCGTATTCAGCTCACCTACGCAGTCTGCTCGTCATATTCACTCGATGTCAGTTCAGTTACCTGCCTCGGAGTGAGAATCAGATGGTAGATGCTCTTGCTACCTTGGCGTCTATGTGGGAAGGACCTAAAGAGTCTGAGATGCGGCCTCTTTCTGTGACAACATCCAGAATCCCATGTCATTCTCACCCGGTCGTGTTGATCGCTGAAACGGATGGGAATGAGTGGTATGCAAATTTCTTAAGATTTCTGAAGGATGGAAGCTATCCTGAAGAAGCTTCGAAGACTGATCGGAAGACACTTCGCAGGTTAGCCTCTCAGTATCTGTTATTTGGAGATGACTTATATCGAAGGACAGCGAACGGGTAACATTTGCGCTGCACGACGAGATCGGAAGCTCAACAGCTTATGGAAGATATTCATGCGGGTTTGTGTGGCACACATATGAATGGGTACATCTTGTCCAAGAAGATTATGAGGCAGGGGTTCTATTGGACCACTATGGAAGCAGACTGTATCAAGTTTGTTAGGCGTTGCAAGGAATGTCAGATTCATGGCGATCTGAAGCATCTCCCTCCTATGGAACTACAGAGTTTGACATCTCCATGGCCATTCTCAGCCTGGGGGATTGACATTATCGGGGAGATACACCCGCATGCATCTAACGGACACCGATTCATTGTCGTTGCCATCGACTACTTCTCTAAGTGGGTAGAAGTAGCTTCGTTCAACAAGCTGGGGGCAGAACAGATGGCTTGGTTTATAGAGAAGAACATTATCTGTAGGTACGGGGTACCTCACCACGTGGTTACGGATAATGGGGTACAGTTCCAAGGCAGAACTCGGGACCTACTGGTAACGTATGGTATTGAACATCACAAGTCCTCGCCTTACCGTCCACAGGCTAATGGCACAGTAGAGGCAGCAAACAAGAATATGAAGAAGATTCTGGCCAAGATGTTGGTGACCTACAGAGACTGGTCTGAGAAGTTACCACTAGCACTTTGGGGCTACAGAATGATAGTAAGGACGTCGACGGGAATGACTCCTTACTCCTTGGTATACGGTATGGAAGCTGTCTTGCCAGTCGAGTTAGAGATGAAGAGCCTCCGGGTAGTGTTGGAAGCTAGGATTCCTGAGATGGAATGGCGTAGAGAAAGGTACAAATAGTTGGTAGTAATGGATGAGCAAAGACTCAGAGCTCTCTTTCATATGCAACTGTATCAGAAGCGGATAGCCCGAGCATTCAATAAGAAGCTACACCCGCAACAGCTGAAGGAGGGCAATTTGGTGCTTAAACAGTGTAGAACGGCAGTTTCTGATCCTCGAGGGAAGTTCTGACCGAATTGGGAAGGGCCTTACGTTGTCAAGAAGGTCCTATCTAAAGGAGCGGTAAAGTTGACAGACATGGACGGTAACGAATTCGCGGAACCTGTCAACAGAGATCAGCTGAAGCTCTTTCATGTCTAGCCTGCTGGGATTCAATTCGGTCCTCAGGCAAAAGTTAGGGCAGAGAGTCAGGATTGATCGATGAGAAAACCGTTCGTGGCTGATCGATCACGACGGTCAAGGCATTGGACGAAACAGTGCCCATTTTAAATTTGCATGAAAATGCAACTTTAACATCTTGTGTGTAAATGAAAATTGTGATAAATATGCACATGAGAATTTAAAATGAAGTTCACTCAGTTATTGCATAAAATTTATTGCATCCTGACATCATTGCTATTGCGTACAATTGCTAGCCCTGCTTTTGCTCTCTACAGCGCAGCTCTCTATGGTAATCCTCTCTAGCCTCAGGATCGGACTCCTGCTGTAGCAAAGTTACCTAATGGCAATAATGATCGGAGACCCCAGGATAAATAGCAACATAGTATGGAGCGATCTGTCTGCGGGGCCACATACGCTCCAAGTGCTCCAGGAATCTCTGAGTCACGCCTGCTCCCTCAAACACAGGCAATCTGATCGGAATGGTCTGTGGTGATCCATACTGTTTACACAAGCGGGAAGGAGTGTAGAAGGAGCATCGTAGAAGGCCGCCAGCGGTACACAGTCGGCGTATATAGACACTATCACTCGCTCGATCCTCCATCACGGATAGGCCCACCTAATCCTGTCGCCTGTCATACCAGATAAGTGACCCTGCCAAACCGCTACATCGATACCCTACCACCAGGGAGGTAGTAGTCATCTTGACAGGAAACTACATGGCGTATATGGGCTCGGTCTGCCCGAAGGGGTCTCCAGTAAGCCTAATTTCTCCTGCAACCATATCTGGAAAAAAAAAAAAGCTCGCTGAGTTGAAAATCTTGCAAAAGATGAATCAGGCAAAAATTAGAGCGACCCACTGAATTGAAAACCCAAGGGGGCAGTTCAAGCAAAAATTAGGGTCTCAGGAAAAATAAAGCCTGATGAGCCGAAAACCTCGTGAGAGGCGACTCATGCAAAAGTAAGGGTAAAAATACAGCTTTCCTAAGTTGAAAACCTGCAAAGGCGGCTTAGAATCCATACTTAAAACAGCAGGGAATCCCTCAAGCGAGGTCTCCACCGGTACGTCGCATATCATCTAGCTCAATTAGTGTCTCTGCCAAGATGAGGGGATAAGGATCCCGACCCTCGGCCATCTGGTCTACAACAGTAAGCACTTAACAAGGCGTCACATCTCCAGGATGTGTAAGCAGGTATTAGCCCAGTATGCAGAACTAAACCACCCGGACCTAAGCTGGACTGGAAGGGTCCCTCCTCTGACAAGTCTCGATGATGCTGGAAGAAACGAATCCCTGACAGGGGGACAAGTAAGTACAGGCTGTCCCTGGGGGCAGATCGAACAGGGATACCATCTGCTGCATCACCCCAGATCCGGAAGTTGATGGCACCACGAGCTATGCATGATCCAGCCAAGGACTACACATAATGGCCCCAAACTCCTCAGGTAACGGGCATATCTCGAAGTCCTGTATGCGGAAGACATGATCCACAGGATCCCAGAAGTGAGAGGCAGCTCTCAAAAACCCCGGGTCAGTCTTCACATGACGATAGGCGTTCAGAGCATGGAATCCGAAAGGCTCCAGTTTCTTCCAGTCTGGTGCAGTCAACCCAGTGAAGAAGTTATCCAGTGGAGTAGTCGGTGGTAGGTCAGTAGACATCGCAGATGGTGAAGGGCGCAGTCCTCTTCCCAAGTACCACTTCTGAGCTGCAATCCTCAGCCTGCAAGAGAATACACGAGAACAGATCAGGATCACCTTACACGCATCCACATAATCATACATACATGCATACATGCATTATCCAAACAGGTGCTAAAACCGGGTCATCCCTAGAGCTACCTAAGGACTGTACTATGGCAAGTCTGGGAATTCTACAAGTGTAGGAGTTCTGAGAAATGTGCAAAAGAAAAGGGACAGAAATCAAGAGCAATAATGTCATATAATCAATGTTTGTTCTGCCCCACACCCCGGGACAGTGGGGAATATAAAAAGTAGAAAGAAACAAAAGATGGAGCCCCTAGTTATCTCAGTTTGAGCCCAGGTCCGCCCGAAAGGCAGCCAACTCGTGCTCTTGACGGGTGATGGTGGCTCTGGCCCTCTCCAGCTCCGCTGTCTGCACGTGAAGTGCATGTTGAAGAGATTGACTAGTCTGGGACCAGCCCATCCTCATGCCATCTAGTAGGTATGTCAGCCTCTCGTAATCAGCCCGGGAAACCTGTAAAACATAAAGCAAGGTCAGCAAGCAATGAAGACTTGAAGGAATACAGGGAATAAGACAGAAATATACCAGGGTACAATCTGGTGGAATGAACTCCAGATCATAGGGTTGGCACGGTACTGTAATATGTACATACTCGCCCAGGTCTGGAGCGGTGAGTATCACCATACGGCTCGGTGGACCCGGCACAGTTCCGGGGATAGAAGGCGCAGCACGAGAAGCCTCAACCGACCCATCTCTCTGACGGACCCTCCAACTGGTGCCTCTAGCTAAAGACAGGCCAGGCCTGTCATCACCAGTGGCCGTGGATGACCCTGCCACGGATGTGTGACCCGGTGGTGCCTCTCCTATGCACCGTATCAGGCGCTGCCGGACAAGCAGAGGATAGTCCCCGGCAGCAAAATAATCAGCAGCGGGCTCACCTTCCAAGGTAACCGCCAGATCCCCCTGAGGCAGATGGGTGCCCCAGAACATGTCAATGGGAGGATCAGAAGGGATCGGACGGGCGGCCATGCCCAACTGCCATCTGTATACACGTTCACCGAGGTACCACTCCCTGGACTCAGGGGACTCCATCAGCAGTCGCTGCGCATCCTTCGCTCGAGCGACGATGACCATCTGAAGGATCCTGTCCTCTGCCCATAGCCAGAACAGATTCACCTGCAAACCAAAAGACAAGTAAGTACAGGAATTTAACTTAGTGTTACAAAAACTGACATTTTGTTTCTTGTTTTCACAGGATTGCTTACCACATCCTCAATGAGCTGGTTGAGCCGAGCTCGATGTGTGTCCAAGTCTCGGATAGCTCCGGAACGTGGCCCGAACCAAATCCTGATGGCCGAGAAAGGGAGATCACCCTCCCTTAAGTCAGCAAGATCATCGCAGAAAGCTGTTCTATATGCGAATAGCTGCACACATAAGAAATAAGGGTCAGAACTAAGTCGCTCAAATTCACAAATCTATCAAGTAAGGAATCGCGTGCGTACCTCAATAATGGGCCAGAATCCCAGTATCTGGAGATGCCCTTTGCAGATCTGGTCCATTGCCGCGTATAGATAAGCTAAGGCTGGAGTACCCCAGTCGTACTCCCGTACCCTGTCCAGGTCCTGAAGGACACTCAGAAGCCCCAAGTGAGTTGCGCAGCCCGACTCAAAAAAGAGAGACCCACCAAGAAAATACATCAGGAAGCTCCTGGCATACTCGTCCATGGAAGCAGGGTCCTCTGGTTGCCTCCCGAGCCATTTGTCGCGTAGGGCCTCATACATGACCTTCCTATCGCCCCTGTGGGAAGGTACGATACCCAGAAACTCACGGATGAACTCCCCATCCGATATGGTGGTGTCGCGCATGGGCAGCTCCAGACCGGTGTAGGGCACACCAATCATTGCAGTGAAGATGGAGGGGGTGATGGTGAACTCCCCGATAGGCAAATGGAAGGTATGGGTGGTGTCCCACCACCTCTCCAGCATGGCGGTAAGTCCTGACAAGACACTCCGCGTCTCCCCGTCGATGAAGCAGCTCAGAAGGGGTGCAAACCCCGAAGCATCCACTCTCACCCTGATCGCCGCTGGCAGCTCCTGAAACCAGCAGTAGATGCCAGAGTAGTTGCCGGTCGTGGCAACCCGGACCTGTGATAAAAACGACAACACCAGGTATGTGTCCTAGACTCTAGACTCTTACAGTTCATGCAAATATGTTCTAAATGATGTGAAACCTGAGGTCTGTACGTGTTCCTAGGTTTGTTTCCTATATTCATAAAAAAAATATATCTCTTTAAAATAATGTCATGCATTGGGAAATAGTAAATGATCCATAAAAAGCAAAATCGGAATGCTTACCGGTCGGTCGGTCAGCTGGGACCAGTGCGACATGGATTCCAGCAGCAGTGGGACTCGGCTCCCATGTGTCACCCCATGGTAAGGAGCATCCGCTCTCCCGTATCTGTCTGACTCGCAAGGTCTACGCTGGGCCATAGTAACGGTATGTCGGGAAGAAAATAGAGAAAACTAAGCTATTTGAGAGAGTTTGGAAAATGAAAACTGTGCGAATGAGGTTGAAAATGGCAAGTTTTTGCTTATATAGGAAACATATGCGATCGCGTATGTCCATTTTTACCGTAGCATATGTTTCATACGCGATCGCGTATGTTTATACGTAGCGTGTTTTTACCTTGTGCGATCGAGCATGGTCTTATGCATACGCGATCGCGTATGACCTTACGCGGCGTGGATTTTACCATGTGCGATCGCGTATGAATAGAGCATGCCAGGATACGCAATTGTGTATGATCTTTAATTTGATTTTCTGACTTGTTTCTGAGATTTTTTTGCATGAATTCGCCACCAAACGGCTCTTAACTGATTTGACTCTTTTCTGAATTCTGAAAAACCCATTCCGTCGTCCTTTTTGCAAAAATTCTATTTCAAGACACTTTTTCTCGCTAGATCGTGACCGTCTAGGAGAACTCCAGTTCCACAGTTGTTAGGATGAGACTGCTCCTACACTACTTTTCAGCACGAAGGATCATGACTGTCCTTCTCAATCCCCAGTGAATATCAAGCTATCTCCCGTAACTCTTCAGCATTCCCGGTGGTAAGGTGAGACTGCCCTTACATAACCTCTTATGATTATGTTTGCCGATTATATCTTTGAGACTTGTTCCTGCTAGATCGTGACCATCTAGAGGATAATCTTTAGCCACAGTTGGTAGGATGAGACTGTTCCTACGCAACTTTCTAGCCCACGAGTTGGTAGGATGTGAACCACTCTTACGCAACTTCTCTACCTGTACGAGAGATAGAGAAAGCCCTATCTGGTTGTACCTAGGCACCATACTTTTTTCCTGCTAGATCATGACTGTTTAGAGGATACTCTCACCCACGGTTGGTGAGGTCTTGCTACCTCACACAACTTTTTTGCTAGATCGTGACCGTCTAGGAGAACTTCTTTAGCCGCAGTTGGTAGAGTAAGACTACCTCTACGCAACTTCTTTAGCCACAGTTGGTAGGATGAGACTTCTCCTACGCAACTCCTGAGACCTCTAGTGTGAGGTGAGACTGCCCTTACACTATTCCCCGGTGGTAGGATGAGACTGCTCCTGCACCACCTTGTTGCCCACGAGTTGATGAGATGAGACTACTCTCGTGCAACTTTCTGGTACGTCACCTGCCTGAATCTGGTGCTTCGGGTGATTCAAAAGAATTACATGCTTTGGGTACATATGAGTTCTTCTGAATTAGGGGGCAACTGTCACACGCTAATTTTGGACCGGCGTTGATTCGGATCGATTTCGAGTTGATTCTGGGCCATTTAGGGCCATTTAGGGTCATTTCAGACCTTTCTGGGCCTTCCCAGACCGGGCTAGGCCCGTTTAGGGTTTCCTATGGCACTTTCACCAGGATACGTGATCGCGTATGATTTGGGGCGCGTCGCGTATCATCTTGTGCGATCGAATATGTCTCAAACATGTTCGATCGCCTAAGTTGTTTACATGGCGCATATGTCATCATGTGCGATCGTACATGTGCTCGGGGATAAACTTTAGAAAACCCTAATCTGCCATTTGGCACGGAACCGGATTTGGAGACGAAAAACCCTAATCCTCCCAGCAGCCGTCGGCCGTAAAACATAATTGACACATACTTTTAACCTAATTCCAATAATTCTAAGTCTTTAGGATTAATTGATTAGCACTAAATCACTTAGAATTAGGTGATTTAACACCCTAAACTTGGATTCGGGATTGGATTGTTCTTCTTTTACACACAGAG
>CANYBF013318319.1:0-15322 GCA_948192965.1 Dalechampia spathulata
AGTTAACATATGCAAGCATCATGATATCATCTTATGTAGCATATAATTCATATAACATTTAATTCATATAACATGATTTTCATGAGACATTAATTTCACATTGCATTCTTCACATAACATATATTTCACAAAGCATCAAATACATATAGATTTCATTTCATATCACAAAATTTCTATTTGATCTATGTGATCATCATTTTCTGATTAAATCCTAATTTATTTAATTCGATTATATGTCACAATATTAAAATTTACCAATCTTCATGCAAAGTTACTTATTATTATCCTTCATATTTAATTACTTAAATTATCATCCAAAATAAATGACATTTAAATATACCTCATAAAATAAATCTTATTTTATTTATCTTTTATTTTATCCTATAACCTTTTGTTGGAGGCTGCCTATTTTGGTGGTTTTTGGTTTGCTACAACCATAAACGATATAGAGATCAAGAACGAAGGAGATCCGCATTGAAAACACCTTTTAGCCTCAACTATCTAGAATTATAAAATAAAATATCTATTTTATTTTATTTATTTTCTTTTTATTTAAATGTCAATTAATTCTGCAAATATTATTTTATTTGCTAATACACATTAATTCTTCACATTATATCATTTCACTTTTTCATAAATATATTCCGTAATTATCAACTATCAATTTTATTCATGATATGAGAATATCATCATATAGGAATCTTATCATTTAAATTCATACATCAAAATAAGAACTCATAAGATAATATTTGCAATGTAATCATTACTCCAATTAATCACATAAATCAGCCTATACGTTAATCTATATCTATATATTTATACTATTCACAAAATTGTTTAGACATTACTACTTTTAATAACTTTAATTAATTATTAACATTAGTAAATATAACAATAATTAATCACATCATCTATTATAATTCAATATGAATAAGATATATCATAATATCATCATCATATAAACTATATCAATATCATATGTCTAGCATATGAGCTTCATACATTTTATATGGTCATGCATATCATATCATTATTAATATTATGTAACAAATATCATATTCAATGCATCATATTAATATCATGTATGATCACTTACCAACATGAATAATCTTCCTTAAAACATCACTATTTTTATGTAACATAACATATTATAATTAAAATATTTATATACCATGATATATTACATCTAACCTATTAATATTTTCCTATATAAAAAAAATTAACTTCAATTAATTAAAATCATTCATATAAATTAAACAAAAACAAAAACATGTAATAGCATGTTAAGAAATTTAAGGTAAGTTCATACTTACAAGTATATCCGTTTAAATAGGGAATCTGCTAAAGCACAAACCTGATTGTTTCGTTCCGATTATCACTTCCAGTTATTTTGCATCGATTCCCTTTCTCTGAATCATATAGAATATTTATTAACATCTTTCTTTAATTAACTATTTTAAATTTCATTACTAACATTTATCATCCATACTTACATATATATATATATATATATATATATATATATATATATATATATATATATATATATATATATCAATTAATCATATTCCTTATCCGAATTAAATTCTTATTACTTAGCATAAAATATTTCTAAGTAATAATATTCAACAATTTATCATTATATTGTACTATTCATGTCATTATTCACGTATACATACTATTCACATTACTATTCACATATCACTATTCATGTAGTACTATATATTATTATATTTTTTTTATCTAATATTATTTATTAATACCTTATTCAATAATATTACTTAATCATATAATACCTGATTCCCATCATATAATATTAAATTTCTATTTAATAACCCATACTTCTTTAACTTCTTATTTAATATTAATCTCATATATCAATATTCATACTTTTCTTCCTTTTAACTTATTTTAATCCTTAAATATTAATATGAATTATTTCTTTATACACCATTACTATAATGACTCAATAATACTTCTTATTTACTATTCTCATAATTATTTCATAATCAAATAATATTTATTATGAGTCATCATTTACTATTTATACTTTAGTCCTTAATCACTTTCAATAATTCCTAATAATACTTAACTCAATAAACTTATTTTATTTATCAATCATAAATAATTTATAACCCATTAAGAATTTATTTATTTATTAAATTCTGAAATTAACATATTATTCACTTTATTTCCCATTTTATTCCTTTTACTCTCTTATCACTTATCTTTGTTTAATACCATCAATTAATTTACTCATTTAAACTCCCAATCATATTAAAGTCATTAAAGTTCATAATCATTTTTTTTTCAAACATGACATAGACACTTCTTTATTTACATCTCATCATTAATTCTTTTATTATTATAATTATTTTTTTAATTATTATACCTATATTTTATTTCATTAGTTTGACTTTTCAAATTGAAAATTATTTAAGTTCTTAAATTTATCATATCCGTATACTTCCAAAAACAACATCTTACATCTACTTTAATATTTTTATCTTCATTCAATAAATATGTCATCTTGTCCTTATTCTCATAATTAATGCTCCATACCTAAATTATCAATCTTACAATAATTCAATTTCTTCTTTTATTATTAACCATATAATAATAATATTATCAATCTTATCATTATTTATTTTATTCTTTAATCATTTCACTTAATAATGTTAATCTTCCACTTAAATCACCCCTTTAACCATCATTCAACTTAATTCACTTAACCACCTCTTACATAAATCATAAATTAACCTTTTAATCTTTTAATTTAGCTTTTAATTTACCATTTAGTAAGTAATATTGCTGTTATTTTTGTCCAACTCATAGCACCCACACAAATACCACACACACACACACAATCCACTCAGAAATCAATCAAACTTTACATCCTAATCAACTAATCTATGAACTAAGAACCAAAAATCACTAAAATCACCAAAGAATAATTCGGCCAAGACTCCCCAATACCTTAGAACAATTTGGCCAGCAAGTTTAAATCCTTCAAACAATTCGTTCATAACAAAAACAAATCCAAAAATGCATATATCTTGAAGATCCAACACTATACTCGCTTACCTTTCCATATAATGACTAAAATGAACTAACTACTCTCTTTTTCCATCCATTTCCTCATGATCCATAAGGATCCTTTCTCCAACAGCAGGTTTTCATCACCAAAACCTCAAGCATATACCTTGGACAAAAGATCAAACAAGGAAAATATGGTCAACATAAATAAGCTATGGTTTAATAATGAAAAACGTATGATCTATAAGATTTTACCACTTACTCCTCAAGGAACAACAAAGAGTGGTTTGGCCTTCATCAATACAAGAAGAACATGGGGTCATTTTGGCCTCACAAGAAAGAACTCACATCAAAGCAACGTGACCATGAAAAATCTGAATGCAAGAAGCTTGATATGTTGCATTTTCATGCTTCCAAGACATATAGGTTTTAGCTTTTATATGAAGAAGCTTGAAATGAACAAATCTTGACTCCTTCTTCTTTAGAACGTGTAGATCTTATGATCTTCATGAAGTTTTAAATAGACAAGAAGGTAAGAAAGGAGCATGATTTGGTTTTTCTAAGGGAAATAAAGAAGAACATGAAGAAAAGCTATGAAAATGAAAGTAAAAAGGAAGGAGCTTAAAGGAAAATAGTCAACCATTTTGGAAAGAGGAGAGGAAGTAACATATTTTTAGGGAAATGGGGGCAAAATTGTAGGATATGAGTTTATGGGTAGGGCATGTGCAACATAAGGCATACACCCTCAACTGTGTAATCATAGCCCTTTTGTTTATTTTTTTAACATTTTAAAAGAAAATACAAGACATATATGTATTCTCTTTCCTAAATTCCTTAAAAATGTGTATGAACACTCCTTTACCCTTTCAAATTTGTATTCCTTCACCAAAAATGCCCTTCTTCCATGTCATCATTTTTAATCATTTCAATTATTTAAATCACCCTCTCTCTCTTTCCACTACACTATTTTTCCATACCTTTTTCAATTACCCATACCTTTATTTATTTATTCAAATATCTTTCCCAACTTTCAATAATTCATATTATATCATTTTCTTAATTCAAAAACTATTTTAGTTAATTAAATCTTAATTTCCATCTCATCAATCCATTTCAACTTCCTCATCATTACTTTCATTCTCATTAAATTAAATTATATAATATTCCTTTCATCACATGCCTTAAACAATAATTTATTATTATCTCTTTTCCATTAAATAATACTAATTAATTTAATCAAATAATTCCATCAATTATGACATCATCACCTCTATTTATGACATCATCATGATGTCATTAATAAAAATTACTAACTTAACCTTTCTAATATTTTCATATCCTAATTCACCTTCCTAAATATATTATCAATCCATAATTAATAATTCTTATTAAAATGAGATCCATAGAGATCCATAATTAAGCTTATTCGCCTATTTCATCCTTGTCACTTATGTCATCATAATTCAATTTCCACTTAATTGCATTTTCTTTTCTATATACTCAAATCTTATTTTATATCACTCTTCTTAAACATAAATATTTCAATATTCTTATTTCATATTCTATTTTTCACTAATCCATAATTAATTTTTTTTTGATCATATAGGATATCATTACCATACCTAATTATGACATCATAATAAAATTTAAAATTCAAAATTTTTAAAATTTACATATATCTAATTTAAGTTAATACAAGTACAATGGTCAAAATCATTCAATCAATTTCACTATATAGAACTCAGAATCCATGTTTTAGTGCCATTTAACATTAGTTTTAGGGGTTGCGGTAAATTTTTAATATCCTATTTTCAGCTTAAACTCACTTTATATCATAAACTTATCACCATAATCTGAATTTCATATCATTTCCACAACAATAACATCAAAAAAAATGCGGATGTGACAACTCTCTCCCTCTTAAAAGAATTTCGTCCTCGAAATTTGATCTTAATTTTCTTATTACTAGCATATTCTAAGGACATCTCCAAAAATTCACATCATCTTTATTCTCCACGTATTTCTTATTATACATTTATGCATGTTTATCATTTATCCTTTATCTTAATTCAAATAAGAATACCCAATATATCTGTACATGCATGACTCATTATCCTTATAAATTAATCAAATCATCTTATAATTTTATTATTTTTCTATGCAATTTTCATGAACATATCTTTGTTCATATAGACTTATATTTTGTTTCTATATTCCTCAAACATATTTTTGTTCATATCAATAAAATATAACTTTTATCTATTCCCAAGGTTTAATAAGCATTACACAGCTCATAACTTTCATAAAATTCTCATAATACTTTGATAAAAATATTCATTATTTCCTCATTTCTATCGTATTTATCGTCTATGCATAAATCTAGTATCATCCTTTCATCTAATATTCATATATGTAAACATTCAATCATGGTTCTCTTTTCATGCTATTATTTATTTCACATAGATGTACTACCATAATTTTAAACATACTATAAAATCATATTCATAAAATTATTCCATACCTTGGCTCAAATGTACTCCACTTTACTAACACCATCAACTTTAGCTTTAATCGCTATGCAACATCAATCTTAAATAAATTTTGTATTGATATCATAATAAAATATCCATAAAATTCAATAATTTGTTGGCATTATAAACCATTCATATTATCACCATAAATATTATGACAATTCATTATTCCTAATTTTTGTTTTTTTTTTCTATCCACATACCATCAAGATAATCATATCATATATATAACTCTTACCCATGTAGCTTATTTACGCTATAATAATCTTAAATATAATATGCACGCTTCAATAATACTGACCATATGTATATATCTTTATCTATGCTTTATTCATGCTTTATTATGCTCAAAATATTATTTCTTTCACAGTAGATACACCTATCTGTATATCCATATATATATATACACACCAAAAAATTATCAATCATGTCTCATGTTTAATTATCAATGAATCATTGTCACTTATTTACTCATATGTCAGTCATCTCATGTATATATTATGATGATCCATATTCCCATTTAACAGTACTTTGATTCACATATATTCTTTATACCAAATCCATCAATTTGGTTATTATTTTTTTAATGTACTATCAATCATAAAATACTTTTTCACTCATATCTCAATAATATATTCATAAAGCTTAATGGTTTAATAATATATAAATCATCCAATTCATCATCATAAAATGCTAGGACATATTGCCATACATAGTCAATTATCCATATAAATCAAAATAATAACATATTATATGTATGACATATAGTCATGTAGCTTTCTTATAATATGTCAATTTTGCACTTGTGCATATATATTTATATATATGCTGTAATCATCGCTTTAACCTTACTTTAATGCACATTATTTATCATTCCTCTTATCTTCTTAAGATGGTGTTTGCAGTTATCTATATTTGTATTCATATTCAAATATCATCAATTTCTAGATATATCATACGTTTAAGTATTTCTGATTCATCATCAATCACTTTTTCATATATCAATTATCTCACATAAGTGTCATGATTCAAATCCACCTTTTACTGTCATTAATTTACTCTATAATCATACCTCCTTTTTATCGACAACAATGGATCCCACCATTCAGTAGCAAGGACTTGGTTAAACTTTTCATTAACATTTCTTATTGTATAGGCAGTAAATAAAATTTTTTAGGCAGAGCTAAACCATAGCTCTGATACCACCTTAGCATTATATATATATATATATGTCCTTGCATGATTAAAGGAAGATGTAGATTCAAATATCCAAGATCATATAATAGTAAGATAATATTAGGGTATAACGGATACCCTATATATAAAAGACCTAAAAATGATCGTCAGGTAACAAATTATTCATGTTGTTAAAATTATGCTACATATTTTAATGAAATGAAAATAATGGCATTCTTATCATATTGCAAGTGAAAAAGGAAAATAAGATATTTTATAACAAATTGATTATGCCTTATAATTCTTATTTACTTACAAGATATGATTGTCATATCAATGTAAAGGTAACAAATTTTTTAATGCAATAATATATTATAATATGGTAAAAAAATTTTGTATAAATTAAGTATAAAAGTAAAAGAAATAATTCACTAATCTTATATGCTAAATTATAATAGGTTTGCTTCATATTGATAGTAGTGAAATACTTATACAAGTATATTTATAAAGGACATGACATAATAGCGGTCCAGATTATAGATAGAGAGAATCAGATAAATAAGATACAATGTTATCAAGGTACAAGATGGGTATCACTATAAGAAGCTATATGGAGGATATATGAGTTTGAAATGAATGATATTTATCCTGCTATCGTGAACCTACAACTCCATGTATTGAACAAGCACATAGTGATATTTTAGCATAACCAAAACTTACAAGACATACTTCAATGGAATCACATGAAAAAAATGATGTTGACCGAATACTTTGTCCATGTTCAAAAAGTGAAGAAGTAAGCATGCTATTGTACAAGGAATTTCCAAAGCATTATGTTTGGAATGCAAAAAATTGAGAGTGGACAAAAAGAAAAACTAGAAATGTCATCAGATGTGTAAATATAGCTAACTCGATGGAAGAAGAAATGTATTATTTAAGGATAGTTTTAACTAATATTAAGGGTCCAAAGTCATTTGATGACTTGCTTACAATAGATGATATGTAATATTTGATATTTAAGGAAGCTGCTACAATAAGGGGGTTGCTTGAATTAGATAAAAGCATAAAAGAATGAATAAGTGAGGCAGTAGTATTTAAGATGCCTTCAGAGTTAAGAAGATTGTTCATAATATTATTGGTGTATTGTAAGCCTATAAATGTCAAAAAAACTATGGGAAGATAATTTTCAATTAATGGCAGATGATTATGTTAAAATGCATGAGAACTTGATAGAAACACAAATAGCTTGCACTTTGAGTGATATCTAAAAGCACTTGATAAGCATAGGTAAGTATGTGAAAGGTTATGATCTACCTATGAAAGAAAGTCACTAGCTTAGCGAAATGGAGATCAATAATAGAGAGATTATAGAGGAGATAACAGTGCAAATGCCATAAGAAGATATTGATGTACTGTTAAAGCTTAATTTGGAACAAAAATATGCATATACAATGATAATGAATAGACTAAACTTAAGACACACTAGAATATTTTTTATGGATGAACCAGGAGGTATATGAAGACTTTCTTATATCAAGCATTATTGGCTAATCTAAGATCAAAAGAAAATATAGCTCTAACCACAACAGCTTTAGATGTAGCAACATCAATAATGATAGGAGGAAGGATAACACACTCTAGATTCAACATTCTACTCAATCTAACAGAAATAATACTATGTGATATATCAAAACAGAGTGGTTTAACAATATTATTACGCAAAGCCAACATGATCATATAAGATGAAGCACCAATGACAAAGAAATATGCGATGGAGACAGTTGATAGAACGCTCAGAGATATAATGAACAATAATGATCCATTCGATGGAAAAAAGATAGTATTTGAAGGTGACTTTAAATAGGTATTATCAGTGGTCCCTAAAGGAACAAGACAAGAAATAGTTAATGCAAATATGATAACATCATATCTTTGGAATAAAATAGAAGTGCTCAAATTGATAAATAACATGCAAGCTAGATCAAATGTAACATTTAGTGATTTCTTACAAAGAGTGGGGGATGGGGAAAAGCCTGCAACTCATGATGGAAATATAATCATACCAGATGAAATGGTGATACAAGATGATGGAAAAGATTCATGCGAGAAGGCATTGATACAAAATGTATTTCCTGATTTTGTTGAGAACTTGATATCATCAAAATATATGACAAACTCTGCAATATTGGCAATGAAGAATGAATATGTGGATAAACTGAATCAGATGATGATAGATATGTTTCCAGGAGAGATTCAAGTGTACCTTAGCTATGATTATGCAATTGATGATGTCAACACCAATCATGAAGAAGAATTTTTAAATAGCTTACAACCAAATGGTGTCCCACTACATAGACTACAGTTGAAAGTTAATTGCAAAATAATACTTTTAAGGAAATTGGATGCAACAAATGGATTGTGTAATGAAACTCGAATGGTATGTAAAAGATTTGAAAAAAAATTCATACATGCTAAAATAACAGCTGGACAACATGCTAATAAACAAGTTTTAACACCAAGAATATATTAAATCCACCAGAAAGTGAAGGATATCCGTTCCAATTCAAAAGAAAGTAATTTCTAGTACGATTATGTTTTGTAATGACTATAAACAAGGCACAAGGACAAACAATACCAAATATAAGAGTATATTTGTCAAAAGATGTATTTTCGCATAGATAACTATGTATTGCATTATTAAGAGGGATTTCAAGTTTAACAATAAAGGTATTAGTCAAAAAAGATGATTTAAAAAGAAAGAACTAACATACATAAAAAAATATAGTCTATAAAGAGGTCTTGCTATCAAATAGATAAATAAATATTTACTCTCATTTTTTTTTGTAAATGAATGAATGAAATATTATATAAACATTATTTTAAATAAATACATAATACTTAAATGTTAAATATTAATTTAAAATTATAGAAAATATTATAATGGTAAAAAATTTTAAAAAATAAAATATAAAATTATTATAAAATGAGGAGTCAAAAAAAACATACTAATGTACATTGGATGTTATGAAAGTCTATTTTTCTAAAAATCATCTCATTTCATTATCCTATATTATTTTCAAATCTCAATCTAAAATAAGATTAAGATCTACAAAAATTAAACAAAATCTAAACTTAAATTTAGTTAATCTTAAAATTTTAAGTTAGAGGTTGAAATACCATCACTCCCATTATATGTCACGCACACCACCGACTATGCATAAAGGGTCACATTTTTGTAAAATTCCTAGCATTTTATCCTTAGTCGAGAAGAAAACCGAACCTAACTGAGAGGACAGAAAGGTTTAGCTAGGGTTTTATCTGTCTTCGTAATTTACTTTTAGGTTCAGTACATAAACTCTCGCATTTTTCAAGCTGGGAAGTCAGAATTAGATGAATAGCATAATGTTTAGGAAATGTAATTTTCCTGTTGATAAGGGAGTTATTAGATCCCTCACTTATCTCTGCAATCAGTCATCGGTTCCTTTGATTCACAGGCAACTCTCTTCTTCCTTAACCAACACCAATCTTGGACAACCTCTCTCTCCGCCGCATTTCGCCGCCGCGTTCCGCCATTTTCGCAGTGATGTCGGTGAGCCCCCCATCAGGTAATGCATTCGCGTCCATTATTTGACATAACCCAAGTTCATTTCTTTTTTAATTTTTTGTTGGATTTATGCGTCAGTTGATTGACTGATTAAAGTTCTTTTCAAAACCTGCTGTTATTAAGTTATGAGATTGCTCCGCCTGTGAATTGGGGTATTCGAATTGTGCCAGAGAGGAAAGCATATGTGATTGAGCGATTTGGGAAGTATGTTAAGACGCTTCCGTCGGGTATACATTTTTTGATTCCGATTGTCGATAGAATAGCTTATGTGCATTCATTAAAAGAAGAGGCTATTCCTATTACTCGCCAATCTGCTATAACTAAGGATAATGTCAGTATTACCATAGATGGTGTCCTTTATGTCAAGGTTATCATCTTTCTCTATTACTTTTTATGTTTTTTCCCCTGATTAATCTGTAATTAACTTGTTAACCATTTATTATTTTATTAGATTGTTGACCCAAAATTGGCCTCATATGGTGTCGAAGATCCAATTTATGCCGTGATTCAGCTTGCACAAACAACCATGCGTAGTGAACTTGGAAAGATAACTCTCGACAAAACCTTTGAGGAAAGGGACACTCTGAATGAAAAGATTGTGGTATTTACATTTTTAAGCTTTTACTTTAGCGTTGATTTTTTCGTTTTTCTTTTTTAAAAAAACTCTGACTCTCTTCAACTTTAGTTTTCAGGTTTGTAAAATGTACTTCCTTTTCACCATAATTGTTACTGTTTCATTGTGCTATCTTTGTTCACTTGAATTTGGAAGATACATTCTTGAATAGTTCCCAAATTGTAAGTCATTTATACAGAGAGAGAAAAAAGACAACCAGATACTTTATGGTATGATTTTTATTTGTTTGGCTTTGTCTTGCAGACATCCATCAACGTAGCTGCAAAAGATTGGGGCCTCCAGTGCCTAAGATATGAAATAAGTAAAATATCTCTTGTACATTTGCCTTGCGATCGTATAGTAATGGCAGACATTTTATATTATGCTTTGCTTTATTTTCTTTGTAGAGGATATAATGCCCCCGTCTGGGGTGCGAATTGCTATGGAAATGCAAGCAGAAGCTGAACGAAAAAAGAGGGCTCAAATTTTGGAATCTGAAGGTTGCAAATTGTCTCATTTATGTGTTCTTTTTATGAGAACTATTTCTTTATTGATTAGAGTGGAGAAACCGAATCTATATAACTAACCTGATTTAGCTTGGGATAATGGATTTTTTTGAGTCAAATTAAGATGGTGTTTATCTGCCTATTAATCCTATTAAGTGCTTAGATATGTTGGAAGAGTAATTCGCTAAATACATTTTTTGAAATTGCATTTTCTTGATGTCACATGCAAATTCAATATTTAATAGGAGAGAGACAGGCAAACATTAACATTGCCGATGGTAAGAAGGCTGCTGTTATTTTAGCATCAGAAGCTGCAAAATTGGATCAGATTAACCGAGCAAAAGGTTAGTCTTTCTTTTATTTTAATCAAGTATATTCTTTGCATTGATCAATTATTACCAAAATTACCAGCATTATCTCTAGATCTGCAACATATCACATGATTTGTAGTACTGTTTTTAACAAAAGGAATGGGTACTACTTGAACCATTCTCGTGTATATAGCATTGAGGTTGCATATTTTGGAACCTTTGCTGTTAGCAATTTGAGTTAGCATATAAGGTGGTGGATAGGTTGTGCTTATTTGTAGAATGACATCATGAATGTCCTACTTTGGATCATTTGGTGCTTGATGTGGTTTACGAGTTCATTTTCTAGACATTTCAACTATTCAGGAATAATCAAGCCTTGTTGTTCATATAATTTTCTGGGTTTATTAATAAAGATTTCAACAATGCGCAGTTAACTTAAGTTCTGAATTGAGCTTTTTAACAATTCTTATCAGGTGAGGCTGAAGCCATCATTGCTAAAGCACAAGCAACAGCTGAAGGACTCCAGATGGTGTCACAAGCTCTCAAGGAAAATGGGGGTGTGGAGGTGACGTATCTTTACTTTGTATCTGAGATTTTCACATGCCATAACTAATTGAATTAAATGTTTGTGCTATATCTTATGTTCTCTACTGCAGTCGTTTCATTTCAGCGAGTATAGCTGAATTATGAGAACCTTAGAAGTACATTATGGGTGTATTTAGCATTGAAGTTGGAAAAAGTGTTGCCCCTTTCCTCTATGAAATTTTTTTTATGTGAAAATTGTGTATGGGAAAAACCAGTTAAATGACACTTTCTAAAAAGCAATTTGGCAAAACATCTCCTTTTTTTCTAAAAAAAATAATTGAAATCTTCAGTTACATTTGAAAAAATTCAAAAAGTGTCTGAGACCTCAAACAGCAATCCTAGACACCCTAATGATGGTTATTGCATCCATCAGCAGTAGCTTTAATCTATAGGTATTAAGGTGTGATTTCTTGCTAGTGTTTGCATGTGTTTCCTTTTCTCATGATTGCTTCTACTTCTAGTTCATTATCATCTTGATTTTAAGATTTTTTAAAACGTCACTACAATCTATTCCTGCTACATATTTCCTAAGACTGTCATGCTCATAGGTCATGCTGTGTCCTGAAAATGCAACTCATTTTATCTGGTTTATTTCTTTTTGCTGTGTGTTGAAATCAGGCCTTGGCGGTCTTATAATGCTGATGTATAGTATGTTAGCTGCTAAAGGATTCTTTGATCATACAGTGTTGAAATCTTCTTTCACAGTTTTATGGCCTATCAAGTGTTTGGGCTGCATATGTCACCACGTCTGCCATTATGTTTTCGAAATAATATAAGATGTGATGCAAGTCTTTTATGTATGATTTTGAATCATGCGTCCGATTCTGACTATAAATCATTCGTCTCCCTTGGAGAGTTGGTGTCAAGCAGCACCATGTCAGAAAAACATTCATTTATTGAATTCCTACATCACTGATAGTACTTTTTTTTTTTTTTTGCTTTTACGAAACTGAACGGATTTGATACAATTTATAACTTGTGCATTTACATGACTACAAGTTCACGTAATGCTCTAACTTTTTATTTGATTTATCATTGTGGCTTGATTTCCAGGCTGCAAGTCTGAAAATTGCTGAGCAATACGTACAAGCCTTTGGTAATATTGCCAAAAAGGTAAAAGGACAAGACGTGCTCGATTATTCCTCTGAAGTTTACACAATGGCCAATCAGTCATTCATTTTTCTGAGTGTGTGTGTATATATATATATATATATTATATGTGATTGTGTTTGCTTAAATTTTGTTGTTAGGGAACAACCATGTTACTTCCTGGTGCCACGGCGAATCCAGCGAATTTGATGGCTCAAGCTCTAGCCATGTACAAAAACATGCTTGGCAATGTTTCAAATGATAGCAAGCAAGACTCTTCTTCCTCTGAGTTGATTGAAAGCTCGAAGAGTTCTCCTTCTGAAGAAACTCAGGATGAGATTACATTGAGATCGAATTTGGATAATGCCCGTTCATTTCCCGAACCGCATTTCTCACTTCAGAGCCCCAAAAAAGTGGATTAAGTGTTGTTTGGAAGATGAAATAGTAGCAAAGTTGGTTATACGGTACTTGTTCACAAGCTGACAGGAATTTTGCGATGCTCATTTACAAAGGACAAGAAATCTTGAATAACTCGGCCTTTGTTGATTGGTTAGATTGATATTCCGAAGTCCTTGAAAGAGAAGGAAAGCTTAAGACAGAAAATGACGTTGCATTGTTTCGTGTTTGGTCTCAAATTCCTAATTTTCTTTGTTAATGAATGATTAGGTTTCTGAATGCACTTGCAAATTAATTTTAGTTGAATCAATCTTAATAAACTGTACTTTTGGGTTCATTTGTAAGTAGCTTAATGCTTAAATTCATTCTAAATTTAATCGAAGAAAAATACCTTGTGACATTTTTGATTTCTTGCTATATCTTCTAAAAACGTATAGAATTTAACTTTAATCTTAAAATGTTTTTATGCATTTCAATTATATTAATGTGGAAAAGTAAATATTTATTGCATAAAGATATATAGTTGGATATAGTTTTTCAAGACGGCATTGCTATAGTTTATTGATCGGTTTGTTGGTAAATTTTATAGAACTTGGATAAAATTTTAAATCACCTAACTATGTCTTTTTCTCATTAAAGTCTTCCATCTTCAATTTATATCGTAAAAATCCTTAAATATTAATGTCATTTCCCTAAAAATCCTTTAAACCACATGTAATTGATGTGATAAAATAAAATATTAATTAGGTAAATGTCATATTTTAAAGAATCATTTTAAGTAAATATCACTTTGACTTTTAATGTCACACCCTCATTTTTTTTAGCACGTACATAAATAATAATTCAAGTGATGAAAATTTTCCATATACGATCAAAAAATTAGACGATGACGTAGAATTATGGAAAATTATGCATTTCGAGGCAATAATTCATAAATATTATGATGACAATAAGAAAATATTTATCAGGATCAAGGAATAGCGATAATTTGATAGTAAATTAAGTCGAATACGTATAATAAATTAAGCGTATTTAATTAAGGCGATCAATTAAATGCAAGAACATTAAGGTACGATAATTTATGTATGCATGAAAATGCATGCAATTGAGGAAATAAGATTAATTATGATTGTATTTGAAGTATGTATAATTTAATAAATAAGTATGATTAAAGATCGTATAAATAAAATTATATTTATGAAATATATACGTGTATAATTATATGTATAGATATAAATTAGGATTAGTGATTAATGGAGTGTATTAATATAATGCATGAGTATTAAAATAAGTAAATGGAAATAATATTTAAGTATTAATTAGACATGTGATGTAATGAATATTAAATAGTTTAATTTATTTATGTTATTAAAAAGAATTATGAAAATAAGATGATATATAAATATATGAAGGAAAATAAATAAATAAATGATTATGTGGATATTATGTGAGTGGGATTTGAAAATAATTATATT
>CANYBF013319091.1:0-27193 GCA_948192965.1 Dalechampia spathulata
TTTGGATAAAATTTAGTATATAATAAATACAAATAAAATGAGTAGTATTTATCTTTAAATTATACATTAGTTTACATTTTTAATTTGTTAATTTTAATAATGATATAATGATTTAATATTATATTAATTCATATTAAGGCATACATTTTTCAAATTTAACAAGATAATTATACAAAATTTAATTTAATTTAATATTATGCTAATTAATATTAATATTTGCTCTCATTTTTTATCAAAAATGGATGAAAACATTATATAAATAACATTTTAAATAAGTACATAATGGTTACAAATGACGGGTAAACAAAATTTGAAAACATAAAATATAAAATTATTATAAATGACGGGTCAAAAAATTTATCCAAACGTGCAACGCACGTTATGAAATTCTAGTATAATTAAAAAATATGATAATTAATTAAAACATAAAAAATAATCATACGACTTGCATACAATATATTATTCACCTAAACCTAAATCTGAAAAATCAGATTAAACACTCTACTTAAAGTCAATTTAACCACATGGATTTTATTAGATAATAATTCAATTAAAACCTCATTATATGTAATATGCATTTTTTAAAGGAGCTCTTTAGAAGAATTATTCTCTACTCTAAATTGGATCTATAATACCATGGTTACAAATTATAATCACTCACAATTTTGATAAACATAATCATGCAGTCTATTTCAAATTAAATCAACATTAAAATTTATTTTACCTTTTAATTTATCATTATAGTTTTTTTTTATTTTTATTTTTCAAAAAATCAAGAATGAATCATTTAAAATATAACATTACTCTCAAAATTATAAAGTATAACATTTAGATGTCACAATTATTAATTTGGAGTTCATGATCTCTAATATAATAGAATCATTATTATAATTAAAATTTGGGATTGGAATTAAATATAGAGATAAATTCATAAAAATATATAAATGATGATTTGAAAGAATTTTTTATTTCCACATAGATTACATTTTAAAGTAAATTTAGATGGATGAAGAAGGATTTAGGTTTGTGTAAATTATTGATTGGTGAATGACCAACCGAAGTGGCACTCACTTCCAATGGTTTAAATGAACCTCGAATTAATTATCATTTTTAATATTTCTACCTCTGCCTCAATACTTTTACTTATTAATTATATTAATAAAATCAATGACAATTTTTATAAAAAAAGAATAAATTAATCATTTTAAAAGTCATTTTGTGTGGGGGGGGGATGAGTCAGGACTCTCGGGGGGAATGTTTCATGCCTTAGTGAATGGGGCATCATGATTTCAATTTGATTTTACCTTTTTAAAAATAACTTTCTTTATTTGAATTATTATTTACAACCTATTATCTACTTATATAACATAGAATCTTAATTATAATAAGCCATTATACATATATAATTTCTAACACTTTTTTTTTTCATTTTCCCTCTTTTATTTTTATTTTTTTCATTTTTACATATCACTTTATTTGATTATATACTTTAAACACCTGAATTTATCATAATTTTTTAAGTTATCTCATAAATTTGAATTTTAAGTTATCTCATATATATTTAATTTTCATAAATAAATAATAAATTTAAAAATTAAAAATAATTAAATATGGCATATGTATTATAAATGTTCAAAAATATATTAATAAAAAATTTAAGAGATTAAAATGAAACAAATCAAGTATAAGAGATAAAATGAAAAAATTTATCAAGTTTAAGAAATCATAAATATATTATACTCTACCTACTAGTAATAATATATTTTCTCGTAATTCCTCAAACTTTGAAGTGATTTAATGAGCTATTTTTTGTAAAAATAATAATATAATTTACATAAAATGTATAATTAATACAAATTGAATTATTATGAATTAAAGATATTATAAAATTATAAATTAAGATATATGTAATTTTAAAAGTTAATTAATTTCGAAAAGAATAATTTGAGGGAAGCAATGTGTCCCCTCGGACTCTTGAAAACAGAGAAAACGACTCGCTGCAAAGTCCCAAAAGACATTAACCATTTTATTATTCAAATCTCCAAAAGCACTTCTCCATTTGCCAATAATATTCTCCGACAAAACCATCAGATACCTTCTAATATGCTCTTCTCCTTTCAATTTCCATTTTCATCTTATTATTATTTTTATGATAGATATACAAATAAGTCCAATTTAGTTTGAGCTTCAGTTGACAAGTTGCAGCAGCGGAACATGCCATCAACTTTCCACTCGGGTAAATAACCTCGTTCCAAATGACATTAAACTACCATCCTTCTTTACTAGAGTTTCATAACGTGTAATACATATTAATATAATTTTTTTGATCCATCATTTTATAATAATTTTATATTTCATTTTTCAAATTTTTTACCATTATAATATTTTTCATAATTTTAAATTAATATTTGATGTTTAAAAATTATGTACTTATTTAAAATAATATTTATATAATATTTTTATCTATTTGATAGCAAGACCTCTTTGTAAACTATATTTTTTATGTATGTTGGTTCCTTCTTTTTATATCATCTTTTTTGACTCATACATTTATTGTTGAACTTGAAATCCCTCTTAATAATGCAACATATAGCTGTCTATGTGAAAAAACATATTCTGGCAAGCATATTCCTACATTTGGTATTATTTATCCATATGTGTTGTTTATAATTATTACAAAACATAATCATATTGAAAATTATTTCCTTTTGAATTGAAACAAATATCATTCACTTTCTAGTAGATTCAATGGTATTCTTGGTAGTAATGCTTGTCTATTAGCATGTTGTCTGGCTATTATTTCAACATGTATGATTTTTTTTCAAATCTTATACATATCATTCGAGTTCTATTGCACAATCCATTCATTATATCCAAATTCCTTAAAAGTATTATTCTACAATTAACTTTCAATTGTTGTTTAGGTGGTGGGATTCCATTTGATTGTAAGCTATTTAGAAATTCTTCTTGATAATTGATGTTGACATCATTAATTGCATAATCATAGTTAAGGTACACTTGAGTCTCTCCCAAGAACATATCTATCATCATCTAATTCAGTTTATTCACATATTCATTCTTCATTGCCAATATTGCATGGTTTGTCATGTATTCTGATGATATCAAGTTCTTAACAAAATCAGGAAACACATTTTGTATTAATGCCTTCTTGCATGAATCTATTCCATCATCTTGTACCACCATTTCATTTAGTATGATTATATTTCCATCATGAGTTGCAAGGTCTTTCCCATCCCCCACTCTTTATAAGAAATCACTAAAGGTTACATCTGATCTAGCTTGTATGTTAGTTGTCAATTTGAGCACTTCCATTTTATTCTAAAGATATAATGTTACCAAACTTGCATTAACTTTTTCTTGTCTTGTTCCTTTAGGGACCACTAGTAATACCTGTCTAAAGTCACCTTCAAATACCATCACTTTTCCACCAAACGGGTCATTGTTGTTCATTATATCTATGAGCATTCTATTAACTGTCTTCACTGTATATTTCTTGGCCATTAATGCGTCATCCTATATGATCATGTTGGCTTTGTATAACAATATTGCTAAGCCACTTTATTTTGATATACCACATAATGTTATTTCTGTTGGATTGAGTAGAACATTGAATCTAGAGTTTGTTATCCTTCCTCCTATCATTATTGATTCTATTACACCTAAAGTTGTTATTGCTAGAGCTATATTTCCTTTTAATCTTAGATTAATCAATGTCTTCTTGCAACGTTTGCACTGTTATCTCCTCTACAATCTCTTTACCATTGATCTTCATGTGGCGAAGCTGGTGACTTTCTTTCGTAGGCAGATTATAACTTTTCACATCCTTACACATGTTTATCAAGTGCTTTTGGATATCACCTAAAGTGCAAGCTATTTATCTTTCTATCAAGTTCTCGTGCATTTTAACATAATCTTCAACCATCAATTAAAAATTATCTTCCTATCATTTTTTGACATTTATAGGCTTAAAATACACCAATAATATTATGAACAATCTTCTTAACTCTGATGGCATATTGAATACTGCTACCTCACTCATTCATTCTTCTATGCTCTTATTTGATTCAAGCAACCCCCTTATTATAGCAGCTTCCTTAAATATCGAATATTGTATACCATTTACTGTAAGCAAGTCATCAAATAACTTTGGACCCTTGACATTATTTGAAAGTATCCTTAAATAATACCTTTCTCCTTCCATCGGGTTAGCTGTATTTACACGTCCGATGACATTTCTAGTTTTTCTTTTTGTCCACTCTCGATTTCTTGCATTCCAAACATAATGCTTTGGAAATTCCCTGTATAATAGCATGTTTACTTTTTCACTTTTTGAACATGTAACAAAGTATTTGGTCAACATCATTTTTTTCATGTAATCCCATTGAAGTATATCTTGCAAGTTCTGGTTATGCTAAAATATCACTGTATGCTTATTCGGTAGATGGAGTTGTAGGTTCACAATAGCAGGATAAATATCATTCATTTCAAACCCATATATCCTTCATATAGCTTCTTGTGGTGATACCCATCTTGCACCTTGATAATGTTATGTCTCATTTATCTGATTCTCTCCATCTCTAAACTGGAGCATTATTCTATCATGTCCTTTGTAAATATACTTGTACAAGTATTTCACTACTGTCAATCCGAAGCAAACCTATTATAATTTAGCATATAAGATTAGTGAATTATTTCTTTTACTTTTTATACTTTATTTATACAAAATTTTTTACTATATTATATTACATTATTGCATTAAAAGAAATTCATTACCTCTACATTGATATGACAATCATATCTTGTAAGCAAATACGGATTATAATGCATAACCCATTTGTTATCAAATATTTTCTTTTCCTTTTTTACCTGCAATATGATAAAAATGTCATTATTTTCATTTCATTAAAATATGTAATATAATTTTAACAATATGAATAATTTATTACTTGATGATCATTTTTAGATCTTCTATATATAAGGTATCCGTTATACCCTAACATTGTCTTACTATTATATGATCTTGGATATTTGAATCTACATATTCCTTCAATCATGCAAAGACATTTAGGATTTTCTTATCCATATGGACCATGAAGCATATATTTTGTTACACGCATGTACAGTACTGGATACTTAATCTCGTATGGAATCTCTGCCATAACATATTTATCAAAATGTTCTGGACTTCAATATGACCAAGATGTGTGCATACAGGAGACCTCTTTTCTAAAATTTGATGATATGCACATGTGTTGCTATCTTACCAAATATCTTTTTTTTGTATAATTGATTTTTAAGATCTTATAACTTTGCTCTGAAAACTCTAACAATCAAATATGAAACTTTTAATAATTTTATTTCTAGTTAAATATTCTTTACTATCTCTTCCCATTCAGGATTGCATGTCATTGTAATAAAGAGATCAGGCTTTCCAAATGCTTGCACCAAAACCATTGCATCTAGGTATCTTCTTCGCATGTCTCTAGGTCCTCCAATATGATTAGTTGGTAAGATTGTTCCATTCCCTACTTGTTTCCCTCTTGTCTCCCCTACTTGGACATTATCTATTATGCCCTAGTATAGCTCAGTATGTATTATTGATCGTTGTGTCCTATAAAAGTCAAGTCTTGTTGTCTCTAATTTGATATACATATCCACTACAAATTATTATAATAGTCTCCCAAAAAGCAATATTAGAGATGGTTCATCCTCTTATTTGGAAATGGTAGTAATAGTATTCATGACAAGATACATTTCATGAATTTTGTGCCTTTACACCTATATTTGATTATTCATATTAATTACATATATTTTTTCATGCAATGAATATTTTGAATTTTTGATGAATTAGGTTATTTAATTAATTTTAAGCAATAATATACTGACCTTTTCCCTCTCTTGCAATGATATTCTCTACTATTATCTTTATTATCATTTGCAAATTTTGATCCTCATTTATAATGTTTTGTTAATTATCATTTAGGTCTTATATCTTTTTGATATCCTGGTGTCATCCACTCTCTCCTCTTGAAAATAGAATTGGATATTACAATGCATCATAATATCCATAGAAGTGTTTGACTCTGTATTGTTATCCTGAATAAGCCTGTACAATTATTTCTCTATCTAATGCTCCATTTAGGTTATTGCCTTTAACCTATATACCTGCCACATCTTCTTTTATTAGAGCTTCATATTGATGATACGTTCCTGTATTCCTTTTTTTGATCAGATGTTAAGGTTATCATAGAACTCATAAGTATTAAGTCTTTGGAATACCTTAATGTAAGGATTTTCTTCTAGAATCTTCATTAGGCTCTTTATATTTTCTTCACATAAAGTCATATTCTTCATTATCTTCATTCTATTTTGCACCTCATTGATGGAGTTATAAAAGTACAATTGAAAATACCGTAGAATCTCATTTGTTGGTACTAATTGTGGCAAGTCATGGTATATTTGTCATTATGCTTTAAATGTGTAAACTTTATTTTTATTTTATGCTAGTTCGTTGTCCAAATTGATACCAATGATGTGAATGCAAATAAGTTATTATTTAACCTATTATTTGCTTGAAATTTCTTTGCTTTTTCTGAGTCTAAAGTGAATAATTGTAATAATTCTTCAGGTACATAGGCTTTAGATAGTTTAATCTTTCCTTTTTGGCAATAAAATATTGGTGGTTCATGCTTAAATCTTTTTATCCCATAGTAGTTGCAATTTAGAACTTGTTTAAGCTTATATAAGGTAAAGCATATAGACTCATGTATTTTGTTTCCTACAAGTTAAGTTCGTAAGCGTTGAAAATCATTATTATAATAATATTGATATTTAAATGCTCAAATCTTTTTATCTCATAGTAGTTGCAATTTAGAACTTGTTTTAGCTTATATAAGGTAGAGCATATAGATTCATGTATTTTGTTTCCTGCAAGTTAAGTTCGTAAGTGTTGAAAATCATTATTATAATAATATTGATATTTAAATGCTCAAATCTTTTTATCTCATAGTAGTTGCAATTTAGAACTTGTTTCAGCTTATATAAGGTAGAGCATATAGATTCATGTATTTTGTTTCCTGCAAGTTAAGTTCGTAAGTGTTGAAAATCATTATTATAATAATATTGATATTTAAAAAATGGTTTTTCAATTTATTATAATTTTTTAAAAAAATTAACATTTTTATTAGAATACTAATTTATTAATTTAAAAAATATAATTTTATCATATGATTCTATCTAACAACATCAACAAACTAATATAAAATTCAATAAATAACATTCATAGAATAATATATTAAACATTATATTATCTATAACACGATGTAAAATCTATAATATATTCATTATATATTAATTTATATACTTTGATTAATTAGCTATTACAATAACTATAAATTAATAGCTTTATTATGTATACTAATTCAAATTTTTAATTTTTTAATTTTACTATTAAAATAAACAAATTGAAAATGTAAATTAGTTGCATAAATTGAAAACGTAAATTAGTATTATTATTAAATATCTTAATAATACTACTAATTTATCATTAATTACATATTAATTATTAAATATCTTATTAAAAATCTATCATCTCTTTTAATTTATTAATTGTAATTAGTATATTATTTTATATTTTTATTAAAATTTAATATAATAATCTATTAAACATTAACAAATTAATATAAAGTTAAATCAATAGCATTCATAGAATAATATATTAAACATTATATTATTTATAATACAATATAAATTCTATAATATATTATAATTTGTAACTTTAATAAATATCTCATAAGATATAAATTAATTATTAATTAACAAATATAAATTAAAATAGTAGTATTTATGTTTGAATAAAATTTGTCTAGGTTAAAAAATTAGATAATATAATATAAATTATAAAATAATAAGTAATTAACAAATATAAATAAAATTAGTAGTATTTATCTTTTATTATTTTATTATTTTTATTTATTAGATTAATTTTTATATTTATTTTTGATAAATTTAAAAAAGTAATATTTATTTTAATGTAAATTTTAAAAAATAATATTTATTTTTAAATTATTAAAATTAAAAAGAGAGGAGTAGACTTGTATTTTTACTCATTCTCTCACTTTTAATATGTATATAAAATGTATATGATATGCTTTTATTTGAGAAATTTCTAATTAACATAATTTGGTCACTTCTACAAGATGGGATTTGACCATCTCTTGAAATCTTAAGACATTTTGATGCAAAATCCTATTATACATTGGGTATAATTTTATGCTCTGAAAACATGACTGTCTCAGGGTTGATAGGAGAATGGAGCCAACTGAAAATGAGTCCTCGAGTGGTGCACTTTTCTTTTTGCGCTTTTTTAAAAGGTGACGGAAGAAAACGACAAAGAAAATATACGTGGCGGAGGGCCTTCGCATTTCCTTTCCAATTTCCCACTGCCAATAGCCCATCGCATATTCTGAAGAATGTACCATTTTTATTCTTGTTTTATTGATTTGGCAACTCACTGTCCGGCCAACCAGACGCCCTCCTCTGTCTAGTTTTAAAATAGCTCAGAATGTGATTCCAATTTTGCTGTTTGTTTCTCTTTTCTTGATTTTTTGATTTATATATTTTTAATTATTTTGATTTCAAAACAAACCAGAGCACAAGTCTGATGGTAACCAAGTTGCTGTCTCCACCATATTTCAAAGAAGAGAAGAGGTGTTTGTTGGACCATTAAGTGGATGCAGAGTTTTTCATTTTAGTCGGTATTGGATGATATATGTATATATATTATTTTATTATAATTATTATGTTTTTAAAATTTAATTTCAGAATTTATAATTTAAAAACCAAGAATGAAAGGAAGAAATTTTATAAAAATACATATTTTTTAAAAAAATTATACAAAATAATAGATTCTTAAAAATATTATTTTTCCAAAGTTTAATATATATTTATTATAGCTTTCAGTAATATTTATTTTAAATTTATTATAAAAATTCATTATTTTTAGAAAAATTACTACTTTATAAAAGACATCAAATGTAATTATAGAATATAAAATAAAATCTGATATTTTTTAATTATTTCATTATGTTCATGAAATTTTTATGAAATTACATATATTACGAGCTTACAGAAAATTAAAATATTTTTAAATTAATTATAATTTTCAATTTTTAATCAAAAAATTACAGATCTCTTATTGCTTAAATTAGATAATTAAATATAATAAATAAATAAAATATCTTAAAAAATAAAATAAAATATTATTAAATATATGAATATACAATGATTTTTATTGATAAATTAATTATGGTAATTGTTTTTGTTGTTATTCATCTGTTTGTATTTTCTATTTATATTATTTTCATTTTCTTTCTTTCATGAGTTTCATCACTTCTTCAATCAACATATTTAAAAATTTAGCTCAATATTATTTTTATCATTTTATTAATTAATACGTTTAAAAACTTATCAATTTATTAATAATTGCTCCACTTATATTTAAGATTTATTGAATATTATATTAATAATAATCTAATTGAGTTAATTAATAAAAATAAATTATTTATTTATTAAACTTTTAAATTTTAGATTATAAAAATAATTTATTATTTTTGATTTATATAAAATACAGAATCAAGACCGGCCCTCAAGACTTTCAAATAAGAGAATTTCTCTTCAAATAACTTGTGGTCGTCCGGTGAAGTCCATGGAGGGGGAAGCAATGATCAACAATTCTTTCGGCATATTCCTCCGAGTATTGCTTGTCTTATGTTCTTTTTTTTCATATATATATATATATAAGAAATGAATTTTAATAATAAGAAAAAGTTTTTTTAAAAAAAATTGATGAATGGCCAAAATTTAATTTTAAAAGCATCAATAAATCATTCATGTGATGTTTAATTAGAGGTAAATTAAGATAATAATTACCCATTCCACAGCGTATTAAACATCATTTAAAAATTTTCATTTTAATGATAGGAAAATATTAATACAATTTATTCAATTTTAATCTTACATTTGTTTTCTCCTTCTTTTAATTAATCATTGATTAAAATTACTTTATCAATTACAATTATTTTTACTAAAATTAAAATCATCTAATCATTATCATTTTTTAATGATATTAATCAAAGGAACGTCTAAATAAAAGATTGTGATTTTAGAAAAATGATATTAATCAATGAATACTGAATATGCTAATCATTCGGCTTACTCTCCACCGTTCTTTAATTAATTATACAAATTAAAATATAATGAATGCCCCATAATGCATCCTACATATATATATTTTTTAATTTTTTTTATTTTAATACTTTAAATAACTGAATTTATCATAATTTTTTAATTCACTTCATAATTTTAATTTTCACCATCCAGATATCTCAATTTTACTTATTATATACATATAATATTTATAAAAAATAATAAATCATAAAATTAAAAAAATAAATATAATACAAATATATTATACATATTTTAAATAAAAATAAATAAATTCTAATATCTATAAAAATATATAAATAAATAAATAAAAATTTTAAAATAAATCAAATCAAATTTATAACATTAAAAATATTATAACAATGCAATGCCCTTGATCAAGAAATCAAGGGGTAATACTACTGGTCCAGGAACACGCTCGTTCCGTAAGATTGCACACACGCTCTTTGATTTGGCATCTACCGTGGGAAATAGCCTTTACTTTTTCCATTTTCTTGGTTTCTTTCCTAAGTTTTCCATTTCCACAACATAAATATTTTTATAAAAAATCAAAATCTTCCTCCAGCAATAGAGAAGCCAAATTTGACTATTTTGACCAATAATTAGATCCACGTGTTAATTTCCTAGGATTTAAGTATTTGTATCATTTTTCCTTAGTAGAGTTTGATCAAGTGACTCTACATTGTCATCTATAATATTATAATTTGATGAAATTACTGTTTTTAAAAATGTTTAAAAGATTTATTAACTTCTTTTCAATTAAAAGTTTTCATATCAATTAAGTTATTTAATGACATTTTTAATCTAAATAATTATTTTATTCAAATTTTTGTTAAAATTCATCTCAAATTTTGATAATTAAATAAATATTATAAATTTAATCATCATATCATTAATTGTTTTCTTAATCTCATATATTTTAATTTTTTCATTTTCATAAATATACTCAAACTATTATAATTATTAAAAATGTTTTATGACATTGAAATTGATTTAATCTAAAATCTTAATCATGTTAAAAATTTAAAATCATATTAAATTTTAATTTGAAATGAATATCTTGATATAATTTATTTAATATAATTATTTTATATGGCATATGAGTTAATCTGACATATTTGGAATGAAATGATACTATAACATAAAATTATATAATTAATTTAAAAAAATTAAAATAACATAATTTTAAAGATAATTAATAAATTAAACTTGACATCATACAATTTAATTTATAAATCATATTTAAATCTGTTAGCGCATCAATATATGATATGATTCAATTTTTATTTCATCAATTATAAGTCTATATAAAATTACACAAACTTGATTATGAATTATTTAAACTCATTTTTTAAAAATCATGTTCATGTTAGGTTGAGAAAAGTGTCAAAAATAACCATTTCTTGTAGTAAAAACTAATGTTAATAAATATTTAAATTTAAAAATTGCAACAAAAAATATTGAGTTGTGATAACCATATTTTTTAACCTATATTCCCCTTATTAGAATGTCATTTTAAGCATAGTTTTTATGTTTTTATCTTTAAGCAAAGGCATTTTCATGTAGAAAGTAATTATTTTTCATACTTTACATTTTTCATACTTTTCACTTACATTCATCTTTTAGCTCATTTCATGTATTTAGACCATTTAGCTATAGAATTTTGTATGTTAGAGTATAGTTTGTTAGTTTTACACATCTTAATCTTAATCATAACCATTTTTCTCATGTAACTCTTGCATATAAACTTTTTGGATTATGTTTTATAGGATTGATAACTATGCTTTTAACCTATATTTTTCCTGATTATAATGTTCTTTTAAGCATTGTTTTCATGTTTTCACTTCCAAACATAAGCATTTTTATATAAAAAGCATGCATTATCCTCATTCTTCACTTTATATTTATCTTGTAGCTTATTGCATGCATTTTATGCATTTAGTTATAAGATTTTGTATGTTAGAGCATTATTTGTTACCTTCATGCATGCAACTTTTAGTAGATATTATTTTTCTTATATAATTCATGTATATTGACTCTTTGGATCATATTTTATATGATTAGAAGCATGGTTTATGCATGAAATTTATGTTTTCAAGTAGCATGAGTCATGTCATGATTAACATAACTTGTGTTGGCCTCGAATTGACATGTGTTGATGGGAATTTGATCAATATGAATTACGACTCATGTTGGCCTAGAACTAACATGTGTTGATGGGAATTTGATCAACATGAGTCACGACTCGTATTGGCCTTGAATTTGCATGTATTTCATCATACGAGCTCAATACAAATCATATTAACTTTGACATGACTCATGTTGACCTTTTCAGCCATGATTTTTTAAAATTTTTTGATCCCAAGTCAAAGTTGTTTGATCATTTTTTGAAGAGTTATGATGGTACATATGAAAATACCCTTTCCCTGGCAGTTTTACGAGGGTTATAAGGAAAAAACTAGGGGTTTATAGGGGATCTATCATTCCACGTCGTAGATTAGGATTTTTCTTTCTAAATAGTCATAAAAATTAGATTTAAGTTTATTCTATTTGAATTTCTTCTTGTCTCTTATTGATCTTTTATATTATAGTTCCTCTTCAAGGAGTTGGGTGGAATTGTAATTGAAGAAGAAGCTAAAAAAGAAGTTGAAGGAAGAGAACCCTAATAAGAATTTTGAAGATTAAAGATTTCTATTTTATTCCTCTAGCATAAATTATATTTATGGTTGTATTACTTTTTTATCACCATGTTACTTTATAATTTCTTTTATTTCAGTATGCTCTATCACATTTTGATCATAGGGTTGGAGTTATGTTTTGAACAAAATGATGTTTCGCATTTAGCAATCTAATTCCATTTCTTCATGTTCTTAGGTTGGGATTATTGTTTATGATGTTTTACTTACTGAAAAGGACCCTTTTAACTAGTTGAACATTAATTAGTTGGTTAATTACTTTGAAAGAAGAGTTAATTAAATGGAATAAACATAAGAATACCAATAGATTAACTACCTAGACGTAGTAAATGAGCTTAATCACTAAGCAACCTAATAATCATAAAAGTAGATGTTAACTTAATTTTTAGTAGGTAATCTATCTTTGGAAAGAAGGACTTTTACATATAAATACTGTCTTGATGAATTTTGACCATGATTGATAATGAATTAAAATATTTTTGTTTGAACATGATTTCATCCCTATATTGATTGTATATTAAGTATATTAAGTTTAGTTAATTTATATTCTTGTTAACTTAGGTAGATAACAATGAATGATTCGCTTATTATTTGCCTAAATAATTAAGGAAATCAATAGCTAGTACTTAGCCACTCATGATCCTAAAGAACGATACCCTTAAGCTATACTCGTAATAAGTACTCTTACGGTGGCGTGAGTTCATACTAAGAACGTATATTTAATATTTAATATAGCTAATATTAGTGATTTGAGAGTAGTTGATTAATTTAAATAGCTAGTACTTAACCACTCATGGTCCCAGAGAACAATACCTTTAAGCTATACTTGCAATCCGTACTCTTATAATGGCTTGAGTTCATACTAAGAACGTATATTTAATATCATCAACTCATATGCCAACAAGTTTTTGACATCGTTGCCGAAGATCAATTTTGTATATAGTTAATACTAGTGATTTAATAGTAGTTGATTAATTTAGATTTTTATTTTTATTTTTATGAAATTTATTACTAATTTTTGTTCTTTTTATTTTGAGATAGTTTGGAAAACTTAGAACCAATTGATTTGAAAATAGAAAAAATGTTTTATGCAAACTTAAGAGCTCAAACATCTGCAATCATGATGAATTCTTAAGTTTGAGGTCAAACTAATGACCTTAAATTAGCATGTTTGATGTTTAATCTTGATTTTTATCTTTGTTTTAATGTATTTTTGTGTTTGTTTAGTTGTTTATTAGTGTGTTGATTTAATTTTATGAATACTTAGGGTGTTTAGGATAGGTTTAGTTTATACATTTTATTTTCATTTGCATTTAGAGTGTTTAACATTTACATGTTAGTATTCATATTATATATGTATTTTGCATTATTATGCATTTACATTCATAATCTAGCTAAGAGTATTTTGCATTATAATTATTAATGTTTACATGTTTAACATGCATTGCATTTAGTTTATGGCCAACATTTAGCATTTAGGACTCCACTCTTGCTTAGCTTTATCTTTTTTTTTGTTAAATTTGTTTTTGTTTTTGTTCTTGTTATATTTGTTTAATTTTTAGTTTATGTCATATTGTAGTATATTATTTCAATCTTTTTGGAATCCTTTTTCTCTTAACATTTTTCCTTGCTTTTAGTTTCTTTTTATGTGTATAAAGTATTTTTGTGTTATTATAGTTTATGCCTTCATTTTAATTTTAAATTTGAGTTTTTTATGCCTTGTTTCAATTATTTTGTTTGAAATTGAGGACAATGTCAAAAATTAAATTTGGGGTGGCATATGCATCACATTTTTATTCCATGTATTGCATTTTATTTCATGCATTTTCATAAATTTTTTATGTGATTTTTGGCTTAAATTATATGCATAATTCTTGAAAGTTCTTTATAAGTTATTATAAATGAGAATTATATCATTGTTTATCACTTTTCAATATCAACTTGTTATTGCTTAATATATATTGTTTTAAATACATTCTAGAAGTTTGCCTATTGTTGTGTTGCCTCTTCATTGATTATCTAACTCTATGCTACTCTTGCTAATGATTGCTTAAATGTTTAAACTCTCTTTGTTTACTTATGAAAATTTGAGTAAATTTTTAACTTAGGGTGGATATATAAAGGTTAATTGAGTTCCTTAGCTTGTTATAGCTTAGTTAGATAGATCAAATCATGTAAATAAATAAATAATAAAAAAAGAAGTATAAAAGTTATTATTAAATTTTAGACCTACTCCTATGTTTATTGGTGAGTAGGTAAGGAAAGGTATGAGCCTCATGTGGTTTCTTAAGTCAAAAATGACCAATGAATATGAGTATTATTATTCAATTTCAACTCCTATATTTTGAATGCTTATTAGATAAGGGCATTTATGCACCCTATAGTTGTCTATAGGTCGAAAAGTTTGAAAAGTATAAGAGTTAAACTTTATGTATCTTTGTTGTGAATTGATTAATTGAGTGCCAATATTAATAATGTTTGTATTCATACTAAAGATCTATAATGAGATATCATGGTCTAGAAAGTAATAATAATAAAGGAAATGTTTATGAGATAACTTGATCTATTGATTATAACTTGATTTATTGATTATGCTATAATTGAGTTAAGAGTATTCATATTGAACTCTCTTTTTCATCTTAGCTTAATTTGCTCATATTTTTGCCATGATTTAAATTTCTATCTTTTATAAGCATAACATATTGGCATTTGTAATTATATGGTTATATTCTTGATTTGAGAGTTTTGATCCAATATAGGGAATTCTAGTATATTATTTGAAGGAAGACCATTCTTTAAATCATATTTAAATCTGATTAGCATATCATACATGATATGATTCAATTTTTATTTAATCAATTATAAATTCTATATAAGGTTATACAACTTGATTATGAATTATTTAAACTCATTTTTTTAAAAATCATGTTCATGTTAGGTTGAGAGAATTGTCAAACATTACCATTTCTTATAGTAAAAACTAATGTTAATAAGTATTTAAATTTAAAAATTACAACAAAAAATATTGAGTTGTGATAATCATGTTTTTTAATATATATTATCCCTTATTATAATGTCCTTTTAAACATAGTTTTCATATTTTTATCTTCAAGCAAATGCATTTTCATATAGAAATTAAGCATTTTTCATACTTTTCACTTTATTGTTTGCATTCATCTTTTAACTCATTTCATGCATTTAGCCCAATTAGCTATAGAATTTTACATTTTAAAGTATAGTTTGTTAGTTTTATGCATCCTAATCTTAATTATAGCCTTTTTTTTCTCATGTAACTCTTGCATAGAAGCATTTTGGATAATGTTTTACAGGATTAGAAGGGTAGTTTATGCATGAAATTTTATATTTTCATATAGCACAAGTCGTGGCATGGTCAATACGACTCGTGTTAGCCTTAAATTGGCATGCATTATTGGAAATTTAATCAACATAAGTCATGTCAAGGGTAACATAACTTGTGTTGGCCTTGATTGGGGTTTCATTTCATCATATGAGCTCAACATAACTCGTATTGACTTCAACATGACCTATGTTAACTTTTTCAACCATGATTTTTAATGTATTTTGACCCAGAATGTTAACAATTTGATCATTTTTTGAAGGGCCATGATGATAAATATGAAAATAACCTTCCTTTAGCAGTCTTACATGCAATATATGGTAAAAATTGAGGATTTTATGAGGGATCTATCATTGCACATCATAGTTTTTAGGTTTTCTTTACAGATAGTCATAAAATTAGATTTAAGGTTTATTTTATTCTAATCTCTTGTTGATCTATCCTATTATAGTTCCTCTTCAAGGAGTTGAGTGGAATTGTAATTGAAGGAGAAGTCAAACAAGAAGCTGAAGGAAGAGAACACAGAGGAGAATTTTGATGACTAAAGATTTTTATTTCATTATTTTAACACAATTTATATTTATGGTTATATTACTTTTTATCACCATGTTACTTTACAGTTCCTTTTATTTCATTATCCTTTAGCACATTTTGATCATAGGGTTGGAATTTATATTTTGAACAAAATGATCTTTTCTATTTAGTAATCAAATTCTCACTTCTTCATGTTCTTGCGCTGGAATTATTACTTATAATGTATTGCTTATTAAAAAGAACCCTTTTAACTATGTAAGACATTAATTGGTTGGTTAACTACTTTAAAAGAAGAGTTAATTATACTGACCAAATATAAGAACATCAATCAGGTTAATTACCTAGATGTAGGAATTAATTTAATTGGAGGCTTGAGTGTAGTAAATGAGCTTAATCACTAAAAGTAAAATAGTAATCACGAAAGTAAAAGTTAGATTGTTTTTAGTAGTTAAACAATCCCTTGATAGAAGAACTTTACATATAAACATTGTTTTGATGAATTCTGAGCCTAATTACCATGGGTTAAGTATTTTTGTTTGAACATGATTTCATTTCTATGTTGGTTGTATATTATGTATATTAAGCTTAGTTAATTTATATACTTGTTAACTTAGATAAAAAGTAATGATTAAATGATAATTTGGATGCCTAAATAATCAATTAAATTAATAGCTAGTATTTAGCTACCTTTAATCCCAGAGAATAATACCCTTATATTGTACTTATGATCCATACTCTTACGGTAGCATGAGTTCATCCTAAGGATTATAAATATAAATCTTATTGAGTTCATATAAGAGTTCATATAAATTTAATTAACATAAACTCATATATCAAAAAGTTGATATAAAAAGTAAAATTAAAAATAAAATATTGAATGATATGAATATTGAAATTTTTATATGTATAATCTATTGGATAAATTCAATTACTAAAATGTTTATGAAATCTATTTATCATATCTAATTTATAAATGTTCGTTGTCACATTTTATTGTTGATATAGAAATTTTTCTATTGAGAAATATTTCAAAATTTTTAACTTATTATTTTAATTACATCTTGACTTAAACCTAACCTAAAATAAATACGTACATAATAAACTAAATTAAGTTATCAAATATTCCTAGTCAAAAAACGTTATTCAAATATCAAATTAGAAAAACATGGTAAATATAGATATAAATCTATCATTATTTCTTGAAATAATCATATGTATTAATTGATATAATAATTCTAAAATATTTATAAGAAATATCAAAATTTTCTAAATATCTCTTAAAATTCTGGAAATTCAATTTCTAATTTATTTTTTTTGCCTATTTTCTAATTTTTTAATTTCATATAATCCTTTCATTAATTATACTAATTAAAAATAATAATAACACCAATAATATAATTTTCTCTTACTTTCTTTCACCTTCCTTAACCATTATTATCATATTATATTATTATCATCATCATCACCGTAAGGGGTGGAGGTTTTCTACCAAAGGTAAAATAGATATTTTGTATTTTTAATTTAATTTATGCATATTTACGGTGTGATGGCTCAAACACTTTGATGCCTCATCCTGTCATACCAAACTATGCTCCTAATGCTTTTTAGGGGGGAATGACTAGTCAGTCTTGGATGATATCCAGAAACTAGACATGACAGTTGGCATATGTTAGGCTTATCTTAATGTAGGATATTCTCACCTAGTTACATACGGAACAACATTATTGAATCATTGTATCGATTATATTCAATCAATAAAATAAGTAGATTGATTATTCAGTAATTGTACCTCGTTCATATTCTTGTGTACCTTTCTGTAGTATGATAGCTATACTATCCGAAGAGCTTCCAAAGCTCTTCAAATTGAGATGGTAATGTCTGTTTACACACATAGTAGAATTATCGAATCGTTATATCAATCATATTCAATCAATAAAACAAGTAAATAGATTATTCAGTAATTGTGCCTCGTTCATATTTTTATGTACCTTTCTATTGTATGATGCCTATACTATACGGAGAGCTTCCGAAGCTCTTCTAATTGAGATGGTAATGCCTGAGATATTTATATATGAAATCTGGCTTCATCATGAACAGATTACTCTCGAGGGTTGACAGGTTGGATTGTATAGAAAGAGTCCAAGGGTTGGAAGGCTGACTTGTGTAGGAAGAGTCTTACATGAGCGCCATACGGGTTTTTGTTGAGAGCTGAGATTTACATCTGTGACAATCACCACTCCATAAAAGTAATGATTTCTTCTTATTCTTTTTAATTTGATTATTTTGATTTTGTTTATTTTTTCCTTCTTTTTCTGTAATTTGATTTTTCTTTTACTTTTTAGTTTTTTGAGTTTGTATTTGTATTTTTCTTTTCAATTTGTTTATTTGTATCTTTTAATTTCATGTTGTTTAATATCCTTGCATTTTGTTGTTTGATGTTTAATTTTTTATTATATTATTTTATGATAAATGTGTATATTTATTTATGTATATATACAAATCATATTATAAATATATATTTATCAATAATTATTATTTTTATATTTTATTATTTAATATTTGGTTTGTATTTATATAATGATTTAATTATGTATATATATATTGTATCTCACATATATGGTAGATATATAAAAATATTTATCAATATTTATCCTTTTATAGATATATATTTACTCATATATAATATATTATATATATATACATATATTTATCATTAGTATATAGATTTAAAAAATTGAAAATAATAAATACATTGATAAAATAAATAAACATATCATTTATTTTGATTATATAAATCTTCTTTAAAGTTTGTTGTTTTATCATTTTATTTATTATTTTTAGCATATTTTTTTCATAATAATTTTTGTCAGTAGCTGATAGAAGTCGTCACAACACATCTTTATGAATATAATAATAAATGTGATGACATTATATGATGATTATTAAAATTATGAAAAAAGTAAAATTAAATAATAATGTTATATTATTTTTAAATTTTAAAATACATTCTTCAAAAATGATGTACACCTAATAATTTTAAGGGATAATTTATTAAATATCATAAATAATAAAATAATAAAATAATTAAAGCTAAATATTATGAATATATTAATCTTTTTTATAATTTATCTTATTAAGTTGATATTTAAATATTATCCTTATTAATATAAAAATTCCAACTTTAAAAAATAAATTTTTTTAAAAAAGTTCATAATAATTGCAGGAAACTGCTGCAATCCAACCAAATGAGCATACTAAAAAAACAAGAACATAAAATTCAAAAAAAAAAACTTCAAATCAAATATTCAAAATTAAATTATAAAAAAACTAATGAATAATACATCTTATTTTTGAAAATTTATTATTTATCTTGGTAAATTTTTTACTATATATGTATCATATATATTAATTAATATATATAAATATTTATATAGCTTATAATATATAAATATATTTACTATATTTATTATAAATTTATCTATCATATTATATCTAATAAATAAAATTTATCTATAATATATATTATACGATGATATAATAGATAAAAATATATAATATAATACTACAATGAAATAAAATATACTTTCACATAACATTATTAACAATAAAAAATCAATTTTGACTTAAAATTTTATACATAATATTATATATATTTCTATTTATTTTATTTATTCATATATATTATATAAATCTTAAAAAGAATCTTAATGAGAATAATGGTTGCGAATAATGAAAAAATCCATACAAGAAGAAGACGAAATGAAAAAAGAAGGAACGGAAGGAAGAAGAAAGAGATGAAGAAACAGTCTAATGGAAAACCTAATAGAAGAAACATAAATAATAATAATAAAATATTGAAAAAGGATATAAATGTAATTTATTAAAATAAAATTAATAGAAATTTGAAAATAAGTGTAATAAACAAAGTCTAATTTATCATTATCATTATAATTTCCCTAATTTTGAGCATAATTTTCAACTCATGTGCTGCGAAAGTTAATCACTAATACAAGAAATAAACAAATAAATAAACTATTGTCAAAAAAAAAAAAAAAAAAAAGCTTCCAGAAAAGCGCACACAATATCATTCTAATCGTTGCCATCCCAACCCCTCCGAACCGTCTCTATAAATACCTCCGATGAACACCCCCACCACCACCGCCTAACAAACTCAGCCACCGTGACGTCTTCTCTCTCTCACTCTCGCTCCCTCCACCCCTCCATCCCTCCCTTTCTCTCTGTTCTTTTAACCGTCAAAAAGTTTGAAAAGAAGAAAAGCAAAGTACCTAACCAGAACATTCCTCGTGATTCTCACAAATTTCCCCCCTCTTTTTTCACTCCTCTTTTTCTTTTTTTATTTTCCTCCTCTCTCTACAAAAATCTTTTTCTCATGAAATTAAACCAAAACGCAACTGCTTACTCTCAGCCTTTAGATGATGACGACGAGGACATGTGCAAAACAATCGAAGTCGCCGCTGTTGATCACCGCTTCGATCTCTCACTTCCACCGCCGTCAAACCCGCCAGTTGTCGGTGATGATCTCTGTTTTACTCCACCATTAAACTTTTCAATGGTTGATAATGGTGTCTTCAGGTCCGGATTTCCTGACTCTGCCAACTTCTCATTTCTACAGACGCTTGAACTTCGCTCTATCATGTACGCCATTTTTTTTGTTTTCTTATTCTTAATCACTTCCTCCTGTTACGCTCCTTTTGTTGCTATTTTTTATGTGCCATTCAATTTATGCTTTTTCTTCTGTTAAGATGCTTATGTCCTGAACCTTATCCGGAGGCAAACATGGAGTTTCTTAAAGCTAATGGGATTAAGCTTTTTCAGTTCGGGATCGAAGGTTATAAGGTTTGTCGATCAATCTTCTTATCTTCATCAAGATCTAGTCTGAACTGAGGTTTTATGAGGTTTAATACTTTTAGAAACCTCGAAACTCTTGGATTTCCAACTTTTTTTAAGTTTTGCTTTTCCTTTTGTTGAAAGGTCTTCAAATCAAATAAAATATCAAATTTTATCTACTTCATCTTTCATCCATCCCAAATAAAGTATAAACTTTACTTCACTCCGCAAAACCATATAGTGTATGCCTTTCGACTTTACCTCAGTAATGGCAATTTTATTGTTGAGCCGCTTTTTTAATTGCTATTATGCTGTTTGAGTTTCCTGAATAAATAAACGATTATTAGTTTGGTTGCATCTTTTTTTCGCTTATTGACGTTAATATTTTTGGGTAAATGTATTCGGCTAATATTGCTTTCATTTCTTACATGTACATTAGTGTTTCTTTTTCTGCATATTGTTCAAATTACAGTAGTTAAACTCGCATCTGCTGATAAATCCAGGATATAATTCTTTCAACATAAAAATGTTCCGCTTGCATTTCTGGCCACTTCCAGGCTAAGCAAATTTTTGATGTAGGCAAGGTTTTGACACTTACTTAAGTTGCGGAGAATGCTTGTAAGAAATGATGGGCAGTATATTTGTTCATGGAATTAAACACCACTCACATAAACGAGAACATCAAGAATCTGAATATTAGAAGAGGGGTGAGGCTGAAAAATTCTTTGTGTGACATATTGCCACCCAGATACTCTGGTGCTGCCGGAAAATCTTGTCTGAGCCCCGTCTACATAGACTATCAATTGAATAATCCTTCCAGATGCTCTATTTACTGGATGGTCATGACTATAGATGCATTTGATTGGTTGGGTCCATGTAGACTTGGTCTAGGTGAATGTTCCCACTCAACACATATAATATCACTTTTCTTTGTTTGATGCATGGTTATGTAATTTAGATGGGTTAGTGGTTTTAGTATTTGGATTTTTGCAGCCATGTTAATGACAAAACAAAAAGAGAAGGAAAAAATAAGACCAATGGCAGAACACTTTGGAGTCAGATGCGCATGTGAGCTGTTTTTATTTTTATTTTTTATGTTCATTGCCTCAATGATTATCACATGGAATTCATAATTTGAGTCTGTATCTGTAAGGGTTCATTGTCTGTTCGAACAACAAGAATAAGCAATAGAATTGTGTAGATTGGGTGGAAACCTATATTCTGACATATATGAAGGTTGAGAATTGCATTGTCATTTGTTTTTCTCCTTTGTAAAAATGTCGTGTCAGGACTGAGCATAAACAGGTTCAAACCAAAAAACCAAACCACACCGACCAGTTTAATTGCCTATACAAAAGGACTATCGTAGGTCTTCTATCTCTTTTTTTTTTTTGTTTATTTTTTTCCTTGTTTTATTGAAAATTTAAGCTTGATTTGAAAAACTCCCTTTTTATTTAGTTGTTTTAAACTACTTCACAAATTATTTTTATCTTTTCTTATTATTAAATTCCCCTTTCCTTTTTGGGCCTTACTTGTTGATTCACTGGAAGAACTTTGAAAGCTCTGATGTCTTGACATTCAAGTGCCTTGACAGTGTCTTTTTTATTCCTTTTTTGGTTTTGGAATGGAGAAGTGCTTGTCATCAGATTTCAACCTTGGCATTTACTTTTAGATGGCATTTATATATCATTAGACTAACTTATTAGTTAGTTTCTAATAATATTAATGTTTAAGATACTGATGTACCATTTAAACTTTATTATAAAATCATCAAGGAGGAAGCACTTGCATGTAAGATTACAAATTTCACACATGGCTTGATGTGAACTACTAGAACATCATGATAAACCCCTGTTGAGTCAATGATTTCATGATTCGTTTTGAAATGGGATTATTGTAGAATTTTCATCTAGACGTAGGATAATTGTTTTGATGCAGAAAAATTTACAATGTTCATTTAGGCCTCTCTCGGCCTTTTTTGACCCTTGATTAGATCTGCAAATTCCATCGGTTACTTGGAGATATTAAATTGAATTAATGGTTTTGTGTCATGGCTAGGTGAACTGAGAGTGTTTGCATCGACATGATGGTCTTTCCTGATAGTTGATTGTCAGTGGGATTTAACTTCTTTATGCTTCAATGGAGGAGAATTCTTGGTTGGAAATATTGTGTAGATTTAGCTCCATATCATGGAAAACACCAAGAAAGATGTCGTTTTCCCTTATTGACAATTTCATGAATTTGAAATGAGGAATATATATATCTTAATATTTTGACTTGGCATAGTTGTCTTACATCTAAGGTGGAGTTTGTTTATGAAATGGATAAGGTTGTAATGCTGTAATGCTGTTCTATATAATGGTATTGAGTAGATCTTGACCTTGAAATAGGAATATATGTTTTAATATTTTGACTTAATTGCTAAAATCATGCACAGTTGTGTCACATTTGAAGTGGATTTTGTTTATGAAATGAGAAAAGCTGCAAGGAGTTCATCTTGCTGGTAAATTTACTAGTTCTTGCTGGTTCATTGCAAGCTCTATGCAGCAAATTCTTCAATTTAAATCTCGATTCTCTGTATAATCTAATTTGGTGGCCTCATTTCAAGTCTTGATTATGCACTTTCTCATTTGTTTTACTTTTCAAGTCATCACGTCCCAGATTTGGGTTTTCTTTGCTTTTAGTGAGACACTACTGCCCTTCATAATAAAGTTCTGCTTGGTCTCACGCTGTTTACTTCTCTCCAAGACAGCCTCCTATCATGCTTTTTCTCCTGACAATTTTGCATCCTTGGGTGTTCTCCCCCCTTAATATTGTTTTTATTAATTTGAACTTTGCTCCTTTCTGTCATACTTAGCATCACATGTATGTCAATGATGTACTGAGTACAACTGGGAAGGCAACTGTAATGGCAGTTTCACAATCTTATCAATTTCCACGAAATAACTTCTTATATCCTCAAGTCTGCACTCTCTTAAGCTGCCAGTCAAGCATCATAGGTTCATTGCCCTTGTACCACTAACGAGCATGATTAAACACTTGCAGAGTTCAGAAAGGTCCACAATTTCATCAATTACCATCTGCATATTAGTTTCAAATAATGTGTTCAAAGTCTCTATTTATGGATCATTGTGACTAACATACTGATGGTGGAAGTTTTTGATTCTGGATTGTCTGACTTTATTGATCTTAGGGAATAAATTCACAATTACATGCTGATATTGTGTATGCAGGAGCCGTTTGTAAACATCCCAGAGGATATGATTCGTGAAGCACTAAAAGTTGTCCTGGGTAATATATCTGCCTACAATTATGTTAGCTTATTCATTTTTCAGTCTGAAGGAGAATTCCATGTACTCATTACTAATCACTTTTTATGTAGATGCCAGGAATCATCCAGTTCTGATACACTGTAAACGAGGAAAGGTACATATTTAACACCTAATAGGCTAACAGTGAATTGCATACCTCCCAATCTTACATGTCGGTATTTGCTTCATCGTCTTTCTCCAGCACCGAACGGGTTGTGTTGTTGGCTGCCTGAGAAAGTTACAGAAGTGGTGCTTGTCATCAATATTTGACGAATACCAGCGTTTTGCAGCGGCAAAAACTAGGGTATCAGATCAAAGGTTCATGGAATTGTTTGACGTTTCTAGCTTAAAGCATATGCCATTGTCGTTTTCATGTTCAAAGAGATAATGAAGTGATCGAACTAAATGGGTGTTTAATTTTTTGTTTGTTAGCACAAGGGAGTTTTAGGTGGTGCAATTGGAATAAATAGGAAAAAGGTGATGAGTTCCTGGATGCGTTACTGCGGCAAAAGGAATTGTTGTTAATTATTTTTCCTTGCTGAGAGCATAAATTTTAGCATATATCTATTATATTAGCATGTGGTTCGTACTAGAGCTGTCGGATCCATCTCCGTCCCTCCATTGTTTTCCTTGTGTTGAAGATGGCTTTCCATTGCAAGGGGTTCTCTACACCCAAAACTTGGAAAACGAGGGACTCCCCCGCAAGTGTTGATAATGTGTTATGTTTTTCGATTAATGAACTGCTTGAGCCCACCATCATTGCCTGTCATCAATCAGAGTCTTCCAAAAAGCTCCACCTTAGGGGACATTACCCTGATTAGGACTCTGCATTGCTTGGTTCGATACCCGAACTGAATTACTAAAACTAAATTAACTGAATTTTTATTATTACAAAACTGAAATCGATCAAAATGATATGAAAATCGACTATCGAATTAAATTACATATTCAGTTTGATTCGGTTGTAAATCGAATAATCGAATTAATATCAAATACCAACATTAAGAAATCAAATTATTTACAAATTGAATAATTGAATTAATATCAAATACCCAAAATAAACAATTGGTATAATGAATCAAATTATTTACAAATTGAATAATTGAATTAATATCAAATACCCAAAATAAACAATTGGTATAATGTTTCAAATTGCAGTATTTTAGAAAATTGGTCAGTTCCATTATTTAGGTTTTTAATTGAATAAAATTGAAATTTGAAATTTTTTCATTTTTAGAAACCGAACCTGAACCAACAATTACAAATCGAACTGAAATGACTAAATTGATTTGATTTGATATGGTTCATCGATTTTTAATTCATTTTGATGAGATGATTTTTTGTACATTTATACTAATATTTATTAATGCTATATTGATTAATAATTGTTATTCAAAATTAATTATTAATTATTAAATACTTATTCTTAGTAGTTATTAGAAACTAATGAATAAATTAATATAACAATTGATTAATTAAAAATAAAAATTTTTACTTCCTTTTCACCTCTTTAAAATTTAATCTCCTTTAAAATCTAGCTCAATTTATTAAAACATCCCCCTCTAAATAGGACAATAACATGTTGGATATCCAATGATTGGAAAAATACTATTCTAACCCTCAAATTATTACAATTTGTTTCATAAAGCACCTGGACTTTTATCTTATCATATTGAGCTTCTAAACTTTGATTTAGTTATACATTGAATCTTCAAAATATCATGTTTGCTTTTATTCATCCTTCAACTTTTACTTCAGAGTAATTCATAGGTTTGAAAGTGCATCTTTTGTTGTAATAGTTATCTAATATACCTTTGAACTATGGGTGGTAGAATATGAAAGAAAAGAAATTATAAATCTTTTCAAAAAACTAGATCATGTAAAATTACTAGATATCAAGTGAGCGGATTTAAATATGTATCGGTAGCGTACCTTGCATCATGGTATGCTGAGATTGAAGACGACGAATATAGGTATGTAATCTTCCAGGAAATACAAAACAGAATTTAGCGTAAGCACTACTCAAAGGAACGTAATGTTCTGTCTGTTCTTTTTCCCCGGAGACCACGACCTAATTTAAACCTATTGGGATAGGCCAATTTATATTTTGGTCCTTTAACAAAATAGAAATTGCAAAAGGTCTCTACACTTTAATCCTATAACCAATTTAACACCTTAATAGTCAATAATCCACAATTAGA
>CANYBF013319615.1:0-13676 GCA_948192965.1 Dalechampia spathulata
GTGTCTGATATGGAAGGGTTGAAGTCAAACCAATATTTGACCTCCTAATATTTGGGTAATCATGATGTATAACTAGATACCACTCATGATTTACATTTTAAATATGAGATTTAAAATGTTGCCAACATATTAGGAACCCAAAAGGTCATACACTTAAAAATGAGGAAACAAGCTAAAAGGGCATTTTGGTACTTTTAAGAAAAGTCTAAAATATACTTATGGAAATTAACCGAACACCTAATGAACTTAACTTGCAATGTTTAGAAGTCCATTGAGATCAAGTTGGGCTATTGAGTTGGGCTATGACAAGGCAAGTGATAGTCATAGACCATATTAGTCACAGATGGTCCCAGGCTTGACTTAAGCTGAAAGGGTTTCAGCTTAACCTAATTTTTAGAGTATAAATATGTTGTTATAACTCAAAATTAGGTTAAGCCACTCATTTTTCTTCCTTTAGCCGAAACATACTTCTTCTGGAAAGGGAGAATTCGGCTTTCACAAGCTTGATTGTGAGGAAGAAGAAAAATACCATAAGTTTCTTCTTTTTCTTTGCTAGTTCACAGGAAAGAAGATAGAAGCAATTGTTGCTTGCTTGGATTCACTCATTTTCTTATGGATACTCTTGGAGGCTGCCTACTTTGGTGGTTTTTGGTTTGCTACAACCATAAACGGCATAGAGATCAAGAACAAAGGAGAACTGCATTGATATGTAAGAGTTACTATCTTATGCCATCTTTAATCTCTAATCAAGTTTTCTTATGTTTTGATGCAAAGATCTTATATTGGTTTGTTGTTTTAAATAAAATTTTAAATTTCTTCCACTGCTTAATAACATAGCAAACCAACATGATTAACCTTGGCTTTACATCCTTTTTAGCAAATAAATATCTCAAAGTAGCATAATTAGTAAAAATAATAACTTTGGAACCCAATAGATAAGTTCTAAACTTATCACATGCAAACACTACTACTAAAAGTTCTTTCTCAATTATTGTGTAGCTCAATTGTGGTCCTGTTAAGGTCTTGCTAGCATAATAAATGGCATGCAATTTCTTATCTTTTCTTTGCCCTAACACACATCCTAGAGCAAAGTCACTAGTATTACACATAATCTCAAAGGGAAAGGACCAATTTAGTGAAGTCAAAACTGGAGCCATGGTTAATGCATTTTTCAAAGTGTTAAAGGCATGTAAGCACTTATCATTGAAATTAAACAAAACATCCTTGACTAATAAGCTTGTCAAGGGCCTAGCAATAACAGAAAATTTTTTGATAAAGCGGTGATAAAATCCCATATATCCAAGGAAACTACAAATACCTTTCACATTTTTTGGAGGTGGTAGATTGGATATTACCTCAATTTTGGCTCTATCCATCTCAATTACTTCCTTGGAGATTTTGTGGCTTAGTAAAATCCCTTCATCTACTATGAAATGACATTTCTCCTAATTCAGTACCAAGTTGGTTTCCTCACAGCGTTTCAGGATTCTACCTAAATTTTGCAAACACGACTCAAAAGAGTCTCTAAACATTGAAAAGTCACCTATGAAAATTTCCATAAATTCCTCAATCATATTAGTAAATACAGCAATCACACACCTTTGGACATGTAAAAGTTGTTTTCTCTTAATCTTAAGGAAAAATGAAAATATGATTATAGTCAGAATAACCATCTAGAAAATAATAGAAAGAGTGACCTGCTATTTTCTTAATCATTTGATCAATAAAAAAAGCAAAGGAAAATGGTCCTTCCTAATAGCAGAGTTCAACTTCCTATAGTCTATACACACCCTCTAACCAATTACTATCTTAGTTGACAACAATTCCTTCTTTTAATTCTCTATAATAATCATGCCTTCCTTCTTAGGTACACATTATACAGGACTCACCCACTCACAATCAAAAATTGGATAGATAATACCTGCATCCAGCAGCTTAATCACCTCTTTTTTCATAACATCTTTCATGTTTGGGTTGAGTTTCCTCTGCCTCTCACGAACAGGCCTGCTTCCTTCCTCCAAATGTATCCTATACATGACCATGTCAGGGCTAATTCCCTTAATATCGGACAACTACCAGCCTAAAGCTTGGATATGCTTTTGCACCATTTTAAGCAGCTTGTCCTCCTATTCCAAGGTTAATTTATTAGATATAATGATTGGTAAAGTTTCATTACTACATAAGAAAGCATACTTTAAATGCTTTGGCAGGTTTTTCAATTCCAGAATAGGTGGCTTTTCAATCAAAGGAGGAGTAAGGTTAGAATTTCTTACCAATAGTTCTACTTTAGGTAGCTCACCACCTTCCTCACCTATTTCCTCTAGTTCCTCATTGATTAAGACATCTTTTGGTTCCTCATCTATTACAACAGACACACATTCATCAATCATATCCACTTTTATACATGATTCTCCTTTCATTGGCTGTTTCATTGCTTTCTTCATATAGAATTCTATTCGTTCTTCACCAATTCAAAGGATGAGTTTCTTTTCATGCACGTCTACTAATGCTCTCCCTATTTTAAGGAAAGGTCTTCCTAAAATCAGTGGGCAATTAACATCCTCATTATAATCCAGTACCATAAAATCTACTAGAATGATGAATTTGTCCACCTTCACTAAGACATCCTTAATGATACCGAATAGTTTCTTCATCGATTGATCTACAAGCTAAATTACCATGGAAGTAGTTTTGATATCTCCAAGACCTAGCTTAAGAAAAATGGCATATGGCATCAAGTTAATGCTTGTGCCCAAATCACACAAACATTTGTTAAATACCAGATTCCCTACTTTACATGGTATATTAAAACTTCATGGATCTTGTAGCTTGGATGGAATTTTACTCGAAATGATTAAGCTACAATTTTTTATTAGCAACATCTGTTGTGTGTCATCAATTATGCATTTGTATGCTAAGATTTCCTTTAAAATTTTTGCATATTTAGGCATGTCCTATATTATCTCACTAAATATCACTTTGATTCCCAGTTTTTTTAATTTTTCCACAAAAGCGGTAAATTTTTCATCTACTTTTGGCTTCACAAGCCTTTGTGGGAATGGAATGGGTGGCATATACTTACCTGGCTCTGGCTTGCTTTCCTTTTTCTACTTGGAACTTTGTTTATGATTATGGAGTTGACTACCATGATCGTGGCAGAGACTATGATGTACGTCAATTTGCATGCTTGTTTAGTCATTTATAGTTAGTGTTTGATGTTCATTTTGTTATGTTTTTGCTTTGATTTAGCAGAATTTGATGAGTTTGTTGAGTGTATAGCATTAGGAAAGCAACAAAGAAGAAATGAAGCATTTTGGGACTTAAAGGAGTAAGTCATGATCGTGACATTCAAAGTCACGATCATGATAGAAGCTAGATGCAAGGAAGACACCTTCAAGCAAAGTCATGATCATGACATTCAAAGTCACGATTGTGACAGATGCTATGCCAAGAGGAAAAGGAGCCAAGTCAAGTCACGATCGTGATAGAAGGAAGGAAACCCGAACATCATCAAATAAGCAAGTCACGATCGTGACTTCCAAAGTCATGATTGTGACTTCTCAATTATGAGTCATTTAAAGTACAAAATCTATAGAAGATTGAGTGGGAAAATAGGAACCACAGGGGGAACAAAAATAAAAAGCTTTAAAGGAGACCTTATGGGTAATGAAATCAACAAGATAGGCAAAGATATAAACAAATTGAAGTTAAAGCTAGAGGACCCCCACTCAAAGCATAAAAGAAGGATGGCATCTAGGGTTGAGGGACACACACCATCTACAAAAAGCAACAGTCCATTCCTTAGGGTAAAAATTTTGTACAGTGTTCTTCCTTGTTCCTCATTTCTTCTTGTATTTCCCCTTAACCATGAGTGGCTAGGTACTTTGTGTAGGATTTGATTTCTGGAATCCTTGGTTGGGATAATTGATTGTGTTATTTTAACATTATTATGAATGTTTAATTTTAAAGATTGGTTTTAGAAACATAATCTCTGCTTTATGATTGCAATGAGAGTTGGATTGTAGAATGCTTGTACATTGAGAGATGACAAACCTAAAGATTAGCTTCTAAATGATTTCTTAGGCTCTGTAATTACAGCGAGAGTTAATTTACGGAATGCTTATTCATCCTAGTTAAGCTGGTATATATGAGAGATCTATATGTTCCTAATACCTGTATGATTGGTTATTAATTTCCCTAATTGCAGGACCCTAATTGTAACTAAGAATTTCTAAAGGTTAGAGTGAAATTCAGTTGGTTTCACCTCGAGAGAGGGTTATCAATGCCATTGGATATCTCGGGTAATAATTAGCACATGATTATTGTTTAGCTTGGTGATGATGATTTCAAATCCTATGTTTCATCTTCTTACTACTAAGTCCATTTTACTTCCTCATTTATTTACTGCTGTAATAGCTTACTTCCAAATACCAAACCATTAGCCTTGCTTGAACAAACCAGAAATCCAAGTAGTGGTGGATAGGCCATAAATCCTCATGGGATTGATATTTTACTACAACCATCTATATGCTTGCAGTGAAGTAGTGATTAAAACTACTATCATTTTATGGATGATCAAGTTTTGGCATCATCGCTGGGGATTTACATGTCTAACGTCGCTACAAAGAGAGTAAAGTTTGATTTAAACATTTTGTTTTATTTTTAATTTTCGTTTGAGTGGTGTAGGTGTATGAGCAAGAGCACCAAGAACTCTCAATCACCATTGTTAGAAGCTTGTGAAGATCCAACAAGGCTTGAAAGAGAGAACTGAAGAATCGCTCAAGAAAAAATTATGTAGGAAATTCCAGTAGAAATGGCAGAAGAACAAAGAACATTGATGGATATGATCAGGCCTGGTTTCTATGCTAACCAACAAAGCATAATAAGACCAGCTGTGGCAGCCAACAATTTTGAGATCAAGCTAGCTCTACTGCAAATGTTGCAGTCTTCGGTACAATTTTTTAGTTTACCAAATGAGGACCCGAATGCTCATATTTTGAATTTTTTGGAGATTTATGATACTTTCAGGTATAACGGAGTGATAGAGGATGTAATAAGGCTGTGAGCACCGGTTTCTGCTAGAGCCCAGAGTGAGGCTTGAGATGCTCACGGACCGAGGACCGCACTTGGAGCGAAAGGCAATCTTCCTAAGGGATCACCTTAGGGAATGATACGAACTCGAAAGAGTCACAAGGAGTCACCATCGGATGGTTCCGAATTGGTCCAACCGACCCATAGCATGAGTGCTAGTTAAACCCTTCAGAGATTGGGTTCGGGTGGTGGAGATCTATTCTATGAGTTTCCAAAATTGATTTTACCATTTTAGTTAGGATTAATTATCCTAACCAGGCAAACATGCGAGCGTAAATGTAAACACACAGCGCATCATGTGATTTGGCATTGCAAGGTTGCATGTAGATGACATATAAAGCTATATGGCATTTGAATGGCATGGCATATGCATGACATGTGATATAGTGATAAAAGTAACATGGCATATGCATGTCATGTGAGCATGTATGACATATCATATGCATGATATGGCAACCTAATATGTAGGCACATATTATGGCAAATAACGTATTACATTATGCATTTAATGTTTTAAGGGTTGTTTTAGCAATTAATGTATGCAAGGCATATGCGTGTTACGTGACATGGCATTTGCGTGTTCATGTGAGATGATGTGTGACATATCATATGCATGACACATGAAATAAGTGACATATCATATGCATGATAGGGAAATAATATATGACATACCATATGCATGGTATGTGAAATGCTATGTGGCATGGCATATGCATGATATAGCATAATAAATGGCATACTGTATGCGTGGTATGTGAGGTGAATGACATATCATATGCATGATATGGGGATGATGAATAGCATACCATATGCATGGCATTTATAGTAGAATGTGCTTGTTTCATGTGACATGGCATTTGAAATGATGTATGCATAACATGGTATATGTATGGCATATGTATGACATAGTGTATGTGAAAGTGATGTATGGCATGGCATGGCATATGTATGTCATAGCATAGTGTGTAGCATACCATATGCATGGCATTTTGCATGATGTATGACATGGCATATGTATGTCATGGTATAGTGGTGTGTATGTGGATTTGTATTCAATATAGTATATACGTGGCATACGTATGGCATACTATATGGCATAGTATATGACATGGCATGGCATATATATGCATGGTAAGGCGTATCGATTATGCATATTGGATTGCGTATTGGCATATTGGCATATTTGTATGTTGGCATATTTATACATATATGCATACTAAATATAGTATGTTATGGCATACGGTATATGCATGGCATGCATAGTAGTGTGTGCATATGTCATGTGACATGGCATGTGACATGAATGACATGGTAATATTTAAGCAAATATAAACCATCCACGATCAAAATAAATAAAGGCCGGGAAAAGGATTGAGGAAATAGGGGATACAGACGGAATAGGGGAATTATTACAGACCAAATAATAATTTCTATCCTATTACAAAAATATCCTCGCATTTTTTTGGAACGTTAAGTAACATTCCTTTCCTCCTCGGGTCCCGCTCTCCTCAATTTTGCACGATCCAAAATACAGATGGATAATTATGCAAAATAAACAAAATAAATTCATTAGTAGCATATGAATTTTGGATTTAATTGACTAGTCCAATGCCATTTAAAAGCATGAACCAAGGGTCACAATCCAGCATTTACTAGGCAATAATTTAAGGAATAAACACAAGCTGGATCGTGAAAATTCATTTAAATAAAAATAATTTTAAGCAAAATTATTTTTAATTGATCATGGATAATTAAATTGGGAGGATTATTATCACACATAATTTTGGAGATAACCCTATAACCAATTAAAATGCAATCTTATCAAAAATCGCATTTGTACGAGTTAAAATAACATTTAATCGTAAAAATTAATTTTGAGGCCAAAATTAATTTATGACAAGTCCAGGATACTTAAGTCACTATTAGACTCAAATACCACTAGATATGTCAAAATACGGCCAAAATATGGCCTGGAATATGATTTTTTTGGAAAAATGTGAACTATGCGCGTCGCGCATCAGGCTATGTGCGCCACACATAGACTGTGTGTGGCGCACATAGCATGACATGTGGTGCACATACCTGGTAAATCTACACTAAAATTAAATCTGTTAGCACAGAAATAAACTACACACAAAATCCAGCAACTTTAATGAAGGGGGTACCTCATTTTGAGCACGAATCGGCCTCCGGTCCATCAAATCAAACATTAATTAAGCAATTAATGAAAATAAAGGATTTTAAGGCTAAAATCAAGTATATTTGAGTGATTTTTGACAGATCCAGAACCCTAACAGCATGAACAAGCCACTAGAGTTGCTGAATTTGTCAGATCTGAAGCGGTTCGGGCGAAAACTGGGCTGGTTTGGGAAAATCGGGATCTATGTGCGCTGCACATAGATCTATGTACGCCACATATAGGCTAGATGTGGCGCACATACATATATGTATGGCGCATATAGTTTGAAAAATTCAAAGAAAACCGAGAAATTTTAAGCAGAAACTCCAAATCCAGCCCCGATCTAGGTAGATCGTACCCGAAAATGGGTTCAGGGATTTGCATCCAAATCGAAAGAAAAATAATTTTTAGGCAAAAATTATTTAAAATCCGACTTGTTTAAGGCAGATCCAGGGCACCCAAGGCATGGAAAAGCCTTGAATGGCCCTGAAATGGCCAGATCTGGAAGAAAAGTGGGGAAAACCGAGGGAAAATGGCTTTTTCTGAGAATATTAAGGGCTATATGCGCAGCATATAGCCCTATGTGTGCCACACATGGGTTAGATGTGGCGCACATAGGTCTATATGCACAGCATATAGTTTGGAAAATTCGAAGAAAATGAAGAAAATTGAAGAAATCAGAAGGAATTACCTTAGATCCGAAGCTTTTCCTCGTAGATCTTCCTCTTTTCCAAGTTAAGGGAGCCTAACTAGGGTTAATTAGTCCCTAAAATGCCTTAGAAAAATTAATTAAGTGTTTAATTAATTTTGGGGAGAATTTGGCAGAGTTTTACCTTGCTTCTAGAGCAAATTTGGGGTCAATATCGGGACTAGCACCGATAAAATTCCGACATTACATGAGTGTGAAAAGTTAGGGTCAATAAAGGCTGAGGCTATTCCTATTTACATTGAGGGATAAGGCAAAGATTTGGCTAAACTCATTGACCCCAACGTCAATTACAACCTGGGACCAGCTTGTGTAAGCTCTTCTAGCCAAATACTTTCCTTTAGCAAAGACAACAAAGATCATCAAGGAGATTACCAATTTCCAACAGATAGACAGCGAGTCCCTATATGAGACATGGGAAAGATTTAAGTAGCTACAAAGGAAGTATCCTCATCATAACTTGCCAAGAGAGTTACTACCCAGACCTTCTACAATGGAGTAAACATAACCACCAGAGGGACCATCGATGCAGTAGCTAGAGGGTCCATAATGGAGAAGACCATAGAGGCAGCATATGAACTGCTGGAAGAGATGGCAGCCACCAATGCATTATGGGCATCAGACAGGTCAAGAACGGTAGTTAAAGAACATAAGGGTGTTTTATCACTTGATGCTATTGGTGCCTTGTAGGCTGAAGTTGTAAATTTGACAAAGTAAATTAGCAACCTGTCAAAGGTATCCAGTTCATGTGAGCTATGTGGATAAGCAGGACATATGGTTAGTGAATGCAATGCATGTGAAACCATGGAGCAGGTCAGCTTTATAGGAAATATGCCACAAAGACAAGGTAACAATCCTTACTCCAATTTGTATAATCCAGGATGGCGAAACTATCCAAATTTTTCTTGGAGTAATAAAAGGCACAATAACCAATACCTCTTCAACAGAACAATTTTGAGTCCAAGATAGAGAAATTCATGGAGCTGTTGGGAACAAAATTAATTAGCCAGGAGAAATCACAGAAGAGAATGGAAGCCAAGTTTGATCAAATCATAAAGAATGATTCCTCCTCAATCCATAACTTAAAGGTACAAGTAGGGCAGTTGGTGACAGCAATAGTACAGAGGAACCTTGGAGGACTTCCAAGTAATATCGAGCCAAACCCCAAGGAGCAAGTGAATGCAATTCAACTAAGGAGTGGCAAAGAGCTATCCAATAAAGGTAAGGAGCTTATTGTTATTAAGGATGAGTGCAGGAGCGAGGAAAGGAGGCAGAGCAGCAGTGGAGCTGGGACTTCACGTACTGAGACAGAAGAAAGCTACTGTCATGATCGTGACATTGAAGCCAGGAAGAAGAAGAAGGAAAGCCATCAAGGGCCAAGTAAGTATATGCCCCCCATTCCATTTCTGCAAAGATTAGTGCAACATAAAGTATATGAAAGTTTACTGCATTTATGGAAAAATTAAAAAAATTGAGAATTAATGTGACGTTTGCCGAGATAATTTAAGATATACAAAAATATGTAAAATTTTTTAAAGGAAATCTTAGCATATAAATGCAAAATAGATGATACACAACTGGTTTCATTAATTGGAAATTGTAGCTCAATAGTTTCAAGTAAAATGTCATCTAAATTATGCGATCCCAGAAGTTTCACCATACCATGTAAGGTAAGAGATTTGGTATTTAACAAGTGTTTGTATGATTTGGGTGCAAGTATCAACTTGATGCCATATGCCATTTTTCAGAAACTAGATATTAGAGAAATCAAGACTACTTCTATGGTAATTCAGCTTGAGGATCAGACGGTGAAAAAACTGTTTGGTATCATTGAAGATGTTTTGGTGAAGGTGGATAAGTTCATGCATATGTCATGTTTCATGTTATGATTGCCATATCATAATATTATGTTATATCTACCATGATTGCTATTATACTATACCCCATTGTACGCTTATTTCATGCTCATGAATGCTCGTTTGCCTAAGCTAATTAACTCGACTAAAATGGTAAAAGTAAACTTTGAAACTTTGAGTGAATAGATCTTCACCACCTGAACCCATCTCTAAAGAGTTTGACTTAGCACTCATGCTAATGGGTTAGTTGAACCCTATTTCGGAACCATCCAATGGTGACTCAATCTTATGACTCTTTTGAGTCAATCTTATTCTTCGAGGTAGCCCTTGGAGAAGATTGTGTTTTTGTTCTAAGTGGGCCCTTGGTCCATGAATCACAAGCCTCGCTCTAGGTCATAACAAAAGTCCTACCCACAGTGGTAAATCCATTGAGGACCTATAACGAAAGCGTGGTGCTATTGAAATCTCTGAGTTTCATATTGCTTTTCCCATTCTAATTGAAGTAATTGTATTATATTTCATGTATATATTTTACATCTGCACACCATCACTTATCCCATGTCAAATCAATAATTATGGGTGAATGATTACCTTAGACTCCATTTGACTCTTCAAGAGAGCAAATTTGCCTTCACCACTCGTTGCTTTGTACCATTGACCATCGATGATTCTTGATGTATAGATGCTAGGTATAGTCCTATATTAATGATTTCATTTAGTTGGATAGGTTATAGATAATGTGGCAGGGGACCTTAGCCTATTCTTACTGGATTAAAACCCATGTAGCTAACCATAACAACATTCCAAAACAAGGACCTTTTATTCATATACTATGTGGATCTATGTCCTATCATATTAGTGGATTTGCTTAAATTTGACCTCTTTTCTCACCTTGTATTACTCTGCTAAGAGTCAGAATCCTTTCATGATTCTGTATGGTTGCATACCTCATGCCTATTCTATTGGCATTCTCTTATCATAGCAATATGATCATGTTATCTTGCTCTACTAAGACTCAGAATTCTCTCATGATTCTGTATGGTTGCATACCATATGCTTATTCCATTGGCATTCTCTTATCATAGTAATTTAATCATACCAAAATGCTATCAGATTTTTATTATAATCTCTTATATGATCAGACAATGATAATCTTTTACTTGCCTCACATGTTGAGAGTTTCATACCTCGATTTCCTAGTGTAACTCTAGCCTAGTATCCCACCTAGGAGATTTTCGACCAACCTATCTTTATGAAGGTATAAGGGTGGTAGGGAGCACTGCTATGTACTATGTGTTCACTAACCTTGTCATATTTTCTATCCAACACTCATACATGTACGCTCATGCATTATTTTCATTAACTATTTTCTTTTGCAACCATAACACTATATGTTTCCTAGCATAGGCCATGCATACGTCCTACATGTCACATCATGTGCATCATATACAACTACATATGCATACATATGCATTCATGCTAATTCTCTCTATCATGTGCAGACCATGTTAGACTTACAGCCTACTAAGAATGTCGCTTCTCCATCTGAAACTTTCTGCTCAGTGCTAGATGATATTTCACTTGTCATAGTTCAGCAGCTCATTGATCAATCTATAGCCAAGATGTTGACTAATGACTTCAAGACTCTACTACAATAATAGATCTAGGAAGCTATCAATTCTAGAGATTTCATCACCCTGTCAACTCCTATGAAGGATAAGAGGAAAGTAGTCAATCTGTATGATATGGAGACAGATGATGAGGTCTCACTTCAGATGCATGATATTTATAAGTCTGAGACCTCAACACTAGAGCAGAAGATAGAACAATTATAGTCTATCATTAAGACCAAGGGAATGAGGTATGATCTTGACTTTGATGAGTTCTCTACCCGAGCTATTAAGGGGTTGCCTACCATGTTCATGCTCCCAAATGTTCCCAAGTATAGTAGGGTTGGAGATTCAAAGAATCATCTCAAAACTTATACGATGATGATGATAAGCACTACAGACTTATTAGATGAGTAGATAGTCCAACTCTTCTTCATCTCATTGGAGGGACTGATACTAGCCTAGTATTACAGTCTCAATAAGGTGACCACTACTAAGTAAAAGCCTCTCTCTACTATTTTTTTGCAAGTAGTATGGTTTCAAATCCCATTTTGGTGTTACTATATTGGATCTAAGGATGGTTAAGTAGAAGGCTAATGAGGGTCTCAATGGACTTACCCTTGTCTGAAGTCTGTGAGTCTGATGCTTCAGGTTTAGGGGTTTTTTGAGTAGCTGCTGACTCATCCTCTGAGCTATCGTACCATATGTCAATGGCACCAATGTCAAATCCATCACCAGGGCGAAAAGTGAAGGTAGGCTTCCGAGCAATCCCCTTACTGCTGAGAGGAGAAAAGGAGCTAAGGATCAGGGATTCTGGCAACCCTGATTGAATCATGTAGGTACGGTTGGCTTTATGGTAGTTGGGTAGTGGGTTTATCTTGGTAGACGGCTTAGATTTCTCAGGGTCCTCAATCTCACCAGAGTCGATGAGGTTTTGGATAACCAATCTGAGGGAGCGACAGTCATCGGTATTGTGGCCGTGATGTTGGTGATAGTGGCAGTAGGTTTTGGTGTCTACTATGGGTGGAGGTGGTGTTTTGAAGTTTGGCTCTAGTGGTTTGATGAGTTTGGCTTTTAGGAGGCGGCTAAAGACCTTGGAAAGTGGTATTCCAAGATCAGAGAATTTCCGGGATGGCGTAGTGTTCCGGAGTATAGGGTTTGGTGTTTGCACAGTGTGGATGCGTTGGGGCTTTGGTATTTGCAGGGTGTTTGTGTAGTGGGCTTTTGGCTGTGTTGGTGTGTAGGTGGTAGTTTTGGGTTTAATGAAGGAAGGCTCCTTTTTCTTACCCTCAGTTTGCTCGATACGCTGTCCCACTGAGTAAATGTCCTCAAAATTGTGGAATGTCTGATATCTCAGCCTATCCTGGTAGAGTGGCAGCGACCCCATGATAAGCTTGTTGATCATATCGGATTTAGAAGGCTTCTGTCGGACTAGTACAGCTTTGTCCATCCAACGACTGAAATAATCCATAAAAGACTCATTGTGTCACACCCAGCCCATACCCAGGCAGACATGCTCCCACGACCCAGACAGTGACCCTTTAAGAGAACCACTACCTGCGACGTCAGGGATACATCGTACACTCGTCGTATGGGGACCCACTCTAAGCTTAATGGTGGTTGTGCTGCGGAAACACGTGATAAGCATACATAAACCCGGGATCCATCCCTGACATACACTCAATGAAAAACATAATCACTAACAGGCAATCCCACATCTTTATATAATAAAAACCTGTTATACATAAGTGAGTGTATACAATCAAACCACCAAAAGCTATACAATGTACATAACTGTACAATACAACCGTAACTACTGCCATACTACAGAAATATAAGCTACACAGACACAAAAGAGCTGGAGATTGCCATCGCAGTCCCGTACCAAGATGAGATCTGTCCGTCTCAGCTGACGACCTCTATTCCTTTTCTGACGGCTCACCCGTGTGCTCCGAACCTACGTTTATCAAATGACAAACGCTGAGAATAATCCCAGTGGTGCTAGTACATGAATAACAATCATATATCACATGGATAGCAATACACCATCACAATCATATCATAGCAATGCCATTCAAGCATAATCACAACTACAATGTGAATACCAAATGCAATGCAATGCCAATGCTCTCACAGTCATACTCATTTCTCTTTCATTCATTCACTCTTGTTTTCCTGATGTGCACATTCCTTTCGCACACACTGGATCCCGTTAGGTGCCGGTATTCATCGCC
>CANYBF013319799.1:0-45230 GCA_948192965.1 Dalechampia spathulata
ATGATTTCAAGAATCAGTTTAATATTAATTCCCATAAATATTACATTATATTAATGCTATTAACTAAACTTCTAACATATTATATAACTACAAAATCTCCATCTATATATCATGAAGAAGATATATATATATATATATATACATAGATGTCATATCATAAGTTTGTTCCATATTAAAGAGAAAAACGGTAGAAGCATGAGGTATTTGTATGAAGTTTGCCATTTTTTCATCTAGTCAAAAACGTAGAGTACGGTGAAGGAGCATGGGCGATGATCTCTATGTCTGGCTTATATCCTACTTCTTCCTTCTTGCGCTACTCATCATCATTGTTTTCCAGGTCAATAATCTCCTAAAACCCTAATCTTCTTTTACCCTAATAACACAAGGATTTGCTTGTGTGGTTAGTCTATAAGAATTTGATTGTTGTTTGCAGCTAATGTGCTTGGCGGATCTGGAGTATTATTATATCAGCCCTTATGAGTCGTCTTCTCGGATAAACAAAGTGATTTTGCCGGAATATATAACAGCAGGAGTTTTATGTTTGTTGTTTCTCTTTACAGGCCACTGGTTTATGTCTGTGTTGTGTGTTCCCTACCTTCATTATAATGTCAGCCTGTAAGTTTTCTCCTCTCCTTTTCCTTGGTCTCAGATGTATCTTTCTGGCTCACCTAGCATTCACACCATTTTTCAGACGTCAACACTTATCAGAATTCAGAAACTTCAAAGAACATCTAATTTTTTGTAACAATATATAATCGTATATTATCTTGATGAACAACAACATATCTAATTGATCCACTACTCCAATATTTACCAATATATGTAAAAATTTGGCCCATTTGGAGAGTCGGAGCCCCTTATGTTAATGTCTTATTCTTGAAATAGTGTGTTCAAATCACATTGGAAAGTGATCTTTTTAATTTTGATATGGATGATCCACATTAAGAATTAATCTGTTAGAAATTTTGAGATGTTTTTAAGGGATGTTGTGTTCAATTTGTGTGCAACCTAGTTCTAACCTTACACATACCATCATCATCAGTTACACACGAAGCAAGCATCTGGTAGATGAGGATGAGATATTCAAACAACTTCATCCAGAAAAGAAGCAACGACTTTTGAAAGTCGTCTACCTGTTAGTTGTCGTCTTCCTCGCAATCTTTGGGTAAAAGCCATCGATGATATGCTACACCTGCCCCACTCCATATATGTATGTGTTGTTTTCGGTTGCTGAATTTTACTGGATTTAACCTGTATTGATGCGCATGCAGGATGAGTTCGACCGCATTGGAGGGCCTCCACTCCCACTACTTGGGCGCTCGGCAGTGCTGTATACATGGCCGGGAGGGAGTAGCAGCAGCTCCATAAATTGCTGGTCAGGGTGAACTGTTAGGACAACTAGAAAGCACGCTCCCATTAGTTGGGAATGTTTGTTTAAAGTGAAACGAAGAGAAAGGACAATAAACAGAATCCCTTTTCTTGAATTCATTTAACTATTATATGTTTTCATTATATATTCATAAATGAATATTTTAATTTTTAATTGGTAATTTATAATTAATATATAAATAATTCAATATTTCCAACAAATAATTAATTCATGGAAAAATCATTTTATAAATGATAATATAAAATAAGAAAATTATACAGATAAAAACAGAATATTTATATAAAATCTGAGAAAGTGATGAATTTATTTGATGGAAATTATTTAAACAGTATTTATCAAAAATATTATTTATTATTTAATTATATGTAAATTAAAAATCAAATATTTTCTGCAATGTAATTTGAAAATTTTAAAACGAAACTGTATAGACTGAAATCCTCTACGGTCGAAAACAAATGTTTCCGGATATCAAATCATTGTAAAGCACAAAATTAAAATCATGTCAACGGACAAAGTCATTTACAATGAAATGCTTATTATACGACCGGCACCATCCAATCTCTTTCTATCTTGAGTAAAACCATCGTCACTTGCATATCTGCATCGTCTTCTCCTTCTCCTTCTCTGCACGAACTTAAGAATGGCGCTGGTTCCCAATACCAACCTAAGCCAACCTTCTCTCAATCTTAGGTATTTCCTTCGACTCTAACGCGCGCCGCGCGTGTGTAGATACGCTCATAATTGTTGAAAATTAGTTTAATTTCTGGTAATGAATGTTTAATTCGTTCATTTGTTTATTAACATTTGCAGTTTTGAAACCAAGCTTTATTCTGGATTAAAGCTTCAATCTCAGAGTTCGTCTCATTTTCCTCACTCTTTTAGTCCAAAGTCTGTATCTTTTGTTTTCTGATGTTTGTTTTTTCTTCTGATTCAGGTTTGTGTGCAACTGGCAGACCTAATTTGACTGCTGAATTTCATGGCAGGGTTAATAAGAGCCTCAAACTGGGGTAATTCTAGTTTTAAATTGAACTTTAATTTTATCAGTAGCATGTTATATATCAGCATGAAGTTCACATTCAAATTAGAGCTTGATCACTTTCCATGAACAGTTGTTTTGTCTTATTTTCGTCTTCAGTTGTACAATATATGAAAGGGATATCTGAAACCAGTTCCTCCTTTTGTGTATGTCTAACATGTAACTGCACTGTGCCTTGAGTATGCAACTTTGAGCATTGTTTTTGTTTTTGTTTGCTTTTGTTTGTGACTGATAAATGCATGCGTTTGCAGGCGGCGTAACCATAAAGCGATACGTGCAGGGGTTACAATGATGCCTATAGGGACACCACAAGTACTCTACCGAACTCCTGGTGAGGGTACTTGGCAATGGGTTGATTTATGGAATGCGCTTGTAAGTTTATTGCGGTTGCTTATTCTTTTTATGGTGTGTACCATGTCATTATTCTTTGTTGATATTAGTAAGATGCATGGCAGGGGTAGGATCATAATTTTTTCCTGCCTAACCAATTAGCTTTAGAAGTCTCTAGGTTCTCAGATTTGATGATTTGATCAAAGATGGTTGTGAACTTGTTCTGTTATGTTTTACTTTTTTTCTGATAATTTTTGCTTCACCTGTAAAAAAAGTCTGCTGCTTTATTGGGTCTGTAAAGTGATCCACCAAACCCTTCCTTGAACAGACACTCACTCAAGGTTTAACAGGAGATTTACCATTTTTGAATCCTAGATGTATTTATGTAATACCTTTGGCTTTTCAAAATTTGTTAATGCTTATGCCGACTCTTATATACTTCATTTCTTGCAGTACCGGGAGCGTATTATCTTTATTGGAGATAACATAGATGAAGAGTTTAGCAACCAAATATTGGCGACAATGTTATACCTTGATACAATAGATGATTCCAAAATGATCTACATGTATATAAATGGTCCTGGAGGAGATGTGAGTTCTTTTGTTGATCAACTCTTCATTTTGATAAGATGCCATCTACCTTCTCTTCGATATGTTTATGGTTTCTGTCATGATATGTATGTCTGACAAAATGCTATTGATCTGCAGCTTACACCAACCCTGGCTCTCTACGACACAATGCTAAGCTTGAAAAGTCCTGTTGGTACACACTGCGTTGGATTTGCCTATAATTTAGCAGGCTTTATTCTTGCAGCTGGGGAAAGGGTAAATCTCGTTCTATACTAACACTGGATTGATAGATAGCATTTTCGGGAATCACTGGATAGATTCTGGAATAAATGCTGATTAATGTGGCATTGTAGACATTTTAGTAGAATAGGCCTGATAAGAGACTGTTGGCAGTTTTTTTGTACCCTCTACAATTTCATGGCATTTCGTTGTGTTGATGATTTGTCCTAATTGTATTTTCGTCTATGTGAAGTTTCATTTTGAGTACACTGTTATTGTGGTTGGGAGCCTGATTGTTGAATTTGTCACATCTTGTTACGAGTTTATGACTTTCTTTGTCCTTTGTTGGAAGGGAAATCGGTCTGCGATGCCTCTTTCAAGAATTGCTTTACAATCACCAGCAGGGGCTGCTCGGGGTCAGGTATTAATGCCACTGTCCTGAGTTTTACTGAATATCGAAACCCATGGTTATCATGCTTATTTTTATGAAACTGAACAACATTCTTACAGGCTGATGACATTCGAAACGAAGCAAATGAGCTTCTCAGAATCAAGGACTATCTTTACGGTGAATTGTCTAAGAACACAGGACAGCCAGTGGAGAAGGTCAGTATGAGAACGATGGGCTCATTACTCTCGTATCAGTTTATTCATTCAACACTTTTCACTTCCTTCCTCGTAATTTTTCTTGATGCTTGGATGAGATTATTAGCGGTCTCAGCAAAAGTCAGAAATGTTACTGTTGATGTGCAGATAAACAAGGACTTGAGCAGACTGAGACGCTTCGATGCTCAGGAGGCACTTGATTATGGGCTCATTGACCGTATAATCAGGCCACCTCCAGTGGATGCCGAGTCAGGTCCCAGAGATTCAACTGCTGGTCTTGGTTAGAGTAGACGAAAATTCATGAAATCATCTTAGGGCTGTTATAATTTTGCTGCTGCTTGTTTTAAATTTGCTTGAAAAGTAGAAAATTATAGCTATTCGAATGCTTAACTTTCTTTGTGGGGAAGAGGGATTTCCAGGCGAGTTGATTGTTGTCAATGGACGACATCAGAACATGCATCCAACATGCCATCCATTAATTTATCTAAAAATACAAGCTTTGAAATATAAATATAATAACTTTAGTACTTTGGTTTATTATATCGATATACAACTAGTTTAGCGAAGGAGAAATCATTACAAAGAAAATGACTTGAAACAGAAGCTTACGGTTTTATTTCAGTCGGATCATGACATGAGAGTCCGTTTGATTGTCCCTAATATCGGACCCATCAATACCCCATAAGTCCTAAGCAAAACCCTGCAAAAACTGGAGTCGACAGAAACCGCCTGGAGCATCAATTTACATGCACGTTAAAGAAGGGCCAAAGCAGGCTTGCAGGCAAAGGTCAATTCATGATTCTGGTCAAGTTGTCTTATTGATCGTCAAGATATTCTCTCAGCCATTCGTCCCTCCATCCTTTGTTAACCCTGGCAATGAAGTCTTCAATTCTTCTTCTAAAAGAATCATCTTGTTCATCATCATCATCTTCTTCTTCCCAACCAATCTCACCTTCACTGCCACGTTCATCATCATCTTCATCATAGCCATCGGAAAACCAGTTTTCTTTTCTATATTCATCATCGTCATCATCAATATCGCTATCACTATTTTCATCCTTAACATTATCATTTGCATCTTCACATCCATCTTCATATGAAGTCTGTAAATGATGCCAGCCTCCATCAACTTCATCAGAAGATGGTCTATAATTCCCAACAATGATAGCTAAAATAATGGAGTTGAACACCGAAAACACGAAAAGGGGAGACAATAACTTGAAAAAGAAAGTAGCAGACAAAGCTAAAATCAACAACACAAGTGCAGGGGACACATTAACCTTCATGTGTTTATCTAATGATGTCGTATGTTTATTTAAATGTGTTGCAAAGGTTGCAGTATTTATAGGGCTGTTTAAGGTTGGGAAATTTGTGTTCTAGAGAGAGCAGCGTATTCATAGAAATTGTAGTGAAGTATATTATCAGCATACTACAATTAATAAAAGCTCGTTGAAAATTGATTTAGCCTATTCTGTCAAGTAATATAAACTTCCAAGTATAAGATACAGGAAAACTACTATTTTTTATTTCTTTTTTTTACGCTAGCCATGTACCGTGTCCTGGTACCCATCTCACAACCTTGAACAGCTTCCATCTTGTTGGACATCCATGAAGCATGTAAGAATTTAATTATATATATATATATATATATATATATATATATATATATATAATCTAATGAACTGATGATTAAACTAGGTAGCTGTGGGTGCAAACTATGGCTGATTGCTGCTGTTAGCTTGCCATGGAAGTTACAGATGCAGCCTGCGCTGCTATTGCCACGAAGAAGACAAGTTTAGAGCTTATTGTTCATTTTTTGGTAATATAATTATTTATTCAGTGCCATATAAGTTTCGTCCTTGAGAAAATTTCCTATACAGCTGGTTTTAATCATTCAAACCTCTCAACATAAGCCCATAGCCATGTACGCAAATGCATATTCAGACTCTAATTTTCTACTTGTAGAATATATTCATATATTGATTTTAAAAAAGAAAACATTACGATGATGAGTGACGTAATAATTAGCAATAATGGAAAGAGGGATGAAGATGGTGGTGGGGGGATTCCTGGAAAGCATGACCGAGTTTCCTGGATTATATTATAATTTTTTCATCAGTCGACTATTTTGCAGAAGCTGACTTTATGTTATTATCTTATAATTTCCTAGAAACATAAACTAATAATAATAATAATAATAATAATAAAAAGGGTCAATTTTAATTTTTGGGGCAGACATATTTGAGTTTAACATTGATATTGTTTATATTATAAAAGAAAATTACAAGGGAGTTAATCTAAGATTACAGCAAATATTATGTAACAAGTGAAAGATAAAAAATAATAAATAGAATAGAATAAAAAGGGGACAGGTGGATGAAGGAGAGTGAGTTGTTCCATTAACAATCTTGAATCCCAAGTAATTCTGTTTGATTAAGGAAACAATCTTTGTAGCTTTTACTTTTCATTTTTAAAAAAAATTAAAATTTGAAAGACTAAAATTAAATAAATTTATTTCTAGAAATTTGAGTTGTAAGATTAAAATTAAATTTAGATAGTTTCAAATTATGATAATTTAAATATTTTTAATTATATTATTATAAATAATAATAATTAGAGATGTAAACAAATTAAATTGAGTTTTATTTTATTCAAGTTTTACTTATTTATAATCTAATATATTTGAGTTAAATTTTTTGATATATTATAAACTTAATTTTAAATAAACTTAAAGAAATATAAATTACAAAATAAATAATTTATTTTTTATTTAAAAATATAAAAAATTATTAATAAAAATATTATATTTGATCAATAATTATATTTTTTATTAATAATTAAAATAAAAATATATTTATATAAATATATTATATATCTAAAAAGTAAATTTTGTTTAGATAAATTAATACAATGGTTTACAAACTTCTTATCAAGTTAGTCTATTAGTTTAAATGAATAGTCTAATTTATGCTTAATTCATTTATTAAACGAGTTACATTAAAAGAATCGCTTTAACAAATCATATATAAATCATGTCAATCTATGAATATAATAAGTTTAAGATCAATCAATCTATACATAACAATATTAATGATATCAAAAGTATGAATATAAACTCAACAAAATTTGATTTGAAATAACTTGATATAACCCATTTGATATGATTAACTTGTATATATATCATGGGATCAACCTAACATATCTCATATAAATAACCTAAATAACATCAAAATGATATGATTGTAAAAATAAGACTAAAATAACTTAATTTTAAGAAAAATTAACGAATCAAACTTAACATGACACAATTTGAAATGATCCGATTAAGAAATCATATTTTAAATGGATTAACAGATTAATTGATGATATAATCTAATTTTTATTGTATTAATAACGAATTAATATAAACTTGATTTTGAAAAATTCTAACATACTTTCTTCAAATTATTACTTAAAAATAATCATTATAAAATTTTAATAAAATAATACAAAAAAATCAAGTATCATATAAATAAAATTATATTAAAATCTATGGATAATATTTATTAAGTTAGCCAAAAATATTTATTTTTTTAAAAAAAATAATCACTCTTTTCCTTTAAATCGTGAAGGAAACCGAGATTAAAACCCATCTAAATTAAATAAATTTATTTGAAATAATTTAAATATTTATTATTTGAGCTTGTAAAGTAAACAAAAAAAAAAAGCTAACTTCCTCTTTTGAAACTTATGAATAATTAATTAATAAATAAATTTAATTAAATATTTTATTATATTACCTTTGAATTTTATCATCTTATTTAAAGATATAAGATGTAAAATATTTAACAGAATAAAAAAAGTAATAAATTATAATTGATTTATTAGTGTTGTTTTTATGTAAAATCTAAATATCATATATTCCTTCAAACATACTTTCATGAATTATTTTTTATAAATTTAATAAAATATCATATAAATTATTTTTTAATTTAATTTCATGGGTTAAACCAAACACATATATAATAAACAAGGTGAGGGGGAAAAACACAAAAAATGGTTTAATTGAAGAATGCTGAGAGAGTACAGGAAATGGAGCAGATGAAAACAAGAGCCATTTTTCAAACACAAATTCAACACTCGGGAGGACACCTGACAACTCTAAGATGTGAATATTACATCAAGTACTCTACACGACACACAGCAGCAACGCCCTACCTAACCACTTTAACTAACTAACTAACTTCATCTATCTATTCCCCCCTCCAGATCTCCTCAAATCAACATCACCATGCTAAACAATGTTCTTCTGGTTTTACAACAAACATAAGAAGTGGGCGTCAATGAAGGCATTTGGATTGCCTCTGTCGTCTTTATTGCGCTCCCGAGAGGTTAGGGGAACTGTGATTTTAACCTGCAGGCAACGATACGTTAATGTCGGTTGGTTTGTTTTTGGATTCTGTTGGCAACAGAGGCCAACTATCTCCACGGACTGATGATGGTGAGAGGTTGGATTTTGAATCAGCTATAGGTTTTGGATCAGCTATAGATTTTGGATCAGCTACAGATATGGGAATTGCTGCTGTTGTCGTGATTGCTACGGTGTCCGGTTTCTGCTTCTTTGGTTTCTGCTCATGTTGGTTTCCTGCCAGAAAACTGCCTACCACGACCTGATGAATTGGAAGAAAGAAAAAAAAGACAAGTATCAGAATTCATCTCTCCTGGTATTCTGAAGGAACTATCTGCAAGTTCGTGGTCTTGATAAGACTAACCTGCACAGGACTTGCAGCTACCAACAAACCTGCAACTCCACCACCTACGACTCGTCCATCCGGACTTGCTAATGAAACACTCATACCACCAGATCTGCTCCTCGTTCCTCCGTTCTCAGTGGGCATGAATGAACCAGATAAAGACAGTATCTCAAAACGACCCTGTAAGAAAGAGAGGATTGGATATCCACCGATGCTTAGCACGCGGAAAACAAGTGGAGACAACTACGAACACATCATCAGGTATGAGACAATTAGTCTCGGAAAAAAAGCATAAGCCCGATTGCTTGACATGCAAACTTTATTCTTCGGACATAAGAACAAGAATTTTATTATTACAAGGAATACCAATCTACCATGCTTGCACTCAATAGTGAGCTAAATAGATACAATAAAAATCTCCACCCAGATTAACACTCTTATGTTTACTTGGATCCATTTTTATATGACTGGAGAACCCACTCAAAGAAGAAGGGAAATCCACAGACATGATCAGTGATGAAATGACGGATTAAACTTGGAAAATATGCAATGGAAGATGCAAAAACCAGAGAATGAGAAGAACCGAGCAAACTGAAATCAAAATCTCTGCCACGACAGAGTTTGTAAGAATGAAATGCGTCACCTCATATGTTAGTGTGCCCCCGGAGGAATCAGGCTGACGAAGGGTAACACTGGAGATCACTCCATTTGCAGAAAGAATGCATATAGCTCGAGGCCCTTGTTGAGAGAAAGATATAATCTTCATCGTAACATCCTATACAACCAAAAAATCCCATTTATGGTTAACCAATCTGACAAATCATTAAAACAGAGAAGATAAAAATTCAACACCAAGCATTAAAGAAATCTGAATCTGCTGCCACTGGAAGGCAAAATTATAGTTTATCATTTTCTTAATACAAATAACTAACTTCAACAAAAGATGGAAATACACCTTTGCAGAAAGTAAAGATAATGAGCCGAAAGGTATTATAAAAGAATAATCAAACATTAAATTTACCAAGCAAAATTACAAATACAATAATACACCAGCAATGATCAACACGTACCTCGCCGGCATTAACAGTGATGATGTGGGGAGTAAAATTAGCACCAACGGAGCATGCAACCCAATCACCTGCATGACGGAAAAGAGTCATTGAACATGCATAAAATTTGACTTAGTTAAGCAAACGAGTACATGCAACGTGAAACCCTGAAAACCAAGAATATTTGAATTCCACCATGTCTCTCCATACTTGAAAAGCAACAACGAACCCATAACTCCAGAACAAAACTCAGGCACTACAATTTGTCTACAATTATGAACTTGTTTAATGCAATATCAGTCAACATTGTCGCAACTAAGTTACTCAAACTAATCCAGAACACGAACAAACACAGGGAGTTAAGATAAAAAGGAAAGAAGAATTTAAGATTGATCATGAACAAAGTTAATCATCAGACAGTTGCCGGTGAAACTGAAACCCCTTGACAATAATAACAACAATATAACAAGATGGGGTGGTTGCTTATTGACGACAATTAATTGTTTGTTGGCTAATGATAACACTGTATTCTCTAAACATTTGGAACCGCCTATAAACCAGTCGCAGCTTTTACAGTTACAAAACCTGTAAATAAAGAACAGAGAGCTGAGGTACATAATTACTACACATCTATCGTAATAATTTCAATCCTAAAGCTACAAAATTTTAGTTGAGAACGTGGCAAAGTTACTCAACCTGACGAAAGAGAGAAGATAGAACAGTAAAACTAACTGTAGAAGGTTAGGATCCAAATAGTGAATGGTTTTCATTTTGGAACAATATTTATGCGAGCAGTAGACAGAAATTCCCGTCCCAGCCAAAGGAAGGTATATCATCAAAAAAGGTGAGCACTTACTTAGACCAAGGTGATAAAGAGGAAGGAAATAATGACATATCAGAAAAGACCGTAAAATTCCAGACATACATAAATCCAGACCCACTTGGCAAGAAAAGATTACCAAATACCCAAACAACAAAAATATCTAGAAAAACACAAACGAAAAGAGATGTCAAACACCAACATAAAAACAATAAAGAAACAAACTCTCTCTCTTATTTCTCTTTTGACTGCGGATTATAAGCCAGGTTGTTGATGACATCTCTCCTTCTGATTCTGGTCGCCATGACAAAGTAAACTTTTAGCAGACTGTACAGTGATTTTCCGCAGACTCTCACCCTCCAAAATGGGTAACAGAAAGGCCAAATGACACCCTTATTACAAACAGCGAAGATTCCCTCGTTACCATACCTACCCCTCTCACACCTCACTTATATTTCTAAAATCCCACCATGTCCGCATAAACCCAACTCAGATATCAATTGATGCATCATTTCACAGGTCCCACCCCGACATATCCCCATAAAACCCTACATAGGAACCACCCGATTGCCCCTTCTTCTACATGTTAACTATCAAACACCACCTAAAGATTACATATATAATCACAAAAACCAAAAAACACCAGCTCAAACATTTAAGGATGTATAAAACTACCATCAAAGTTTCGATCTTTATTACCTAAATTCTCCAGTTCGTACTTGGTCTTGCTCACTGACTTTATCTTCCTCGGTTTTTCAGCTGAGAAATCAATCACCGGAGGCAGTGCCGGAGCTGCTGTGGATATCGGTTTAGGAGACAGCGCCTTCGTAACTGTGCCGTCCGGGCCATACTTTCTTGGCCTGCCTCTCTTCTTCTTCAAAGGAGTAATCTGCGACCCCGCCGGCGCCGCCGTGGGCGGCAGAGAAACGGCAGCTAACTGCGTGGGAGGAGGTGGGCCGGATCCAGGAACCAAGTTAAGGTTTTCAGTGGACCTTGGAGCGATTTGGTACTCCGACGGAGCATCTGATCCCACCACTGTAACTCCACCACTGCTTACAGTTTCTCTTTGTTCCATTTCAGTTTTAAATCCTTTCTTAATTTTGTTTTTCAAGCTTCTACTGAAAACCCATTATGCTTTTCAGCTCAAATAATCTTAAGACCAATGGAAGTTCAAATTTTATTGAAGAAACAAAGATCAAAAATGAGACTTCTGAAGCTAACTGCAACTAAAACAAAGCTGACAAATCAAAACCCAAAACAAAAATCTCTTTTTTAGAAAAAAAAAAAACAATCTTTCGGTTTAAGAGCTAGAAATAAGTCTTACAGTAATCTGCAAAATTTAATCTAACCATTAGAGCTTAGTTTCAGAGCTCATGCATAGCAGAAACAGAGCTCAATTAATATTTTCAGAAAAAAAAAAAAGAAATCAAAGTAACCTCAAAAAAAAAATTCTACTAATTGAAGAAGGAAGAAAGATTGAGAACAGAAAGGATTTTAAGCTCAGATTTTCAAAAAAAAAAAACAATTGCAAGATTTTGTATTGGAAAAAAAAATTAAAAGGTTTTTGAAATAATAAAGAAAGTTTTTGATTTGTAATTTGTTGAGCTAATTTAGGTTTTTAACTTTTCTTAGAGTGTCTGAAATGTGAATTAAAAAATAGGATAAAAATAAATAAATAAATATTAACAATATAAAATAATGAGTCAAAAAAAACTATGAAATAGAATATTAAAAAAAAAAAAAAAAAGTAGGGGATGGATGGATGAACAAGTTTGAAAATAATTAAATAAAAATACTATTTTATATAATTAATAAATAAAATAAAAGATATTAAAATTGATTTGGTAGGGATGTGGGTGAAAACACATATTTAAAAAAAGGGGTTTATTATAATATATATATATTTATATATATTAAAAATGGTGAAAGTGGTGGAGGATTTTCTTTTCTTTTTCTCTACTCTTTTCTTTTTTTATTTTTTTAATTTTCTTTTATTGGACAAGTGGACAAAGTCATAATTATTGGCATTGCAATCATATTAATTAAATTATTTCCTCTTTCATTTTCTATTTATTTATTTATTTATTGAGTAACTGGCAAGTAAAATTAGGTTTGCTTAAGGCAATAAGAAATTGGCCATAAAGGAAAATTCAATAAAAATAAAAGAAAATCAATAATTACATGATGCTTACAGAAAAAAAAAAACTCCAATTACCAATAATTATCAATAGAAAAGGAAATATAATTACATAAATAATAAATTTTATTTTGTTTGTTTTATGGTAATTTTAATTTTTTTTAAAAATTTAAATTTACTTCAGAAAACTCTTTTAATTTTTTTAATAAATAAATAAATGAATAAGTAATAATAATAATAATAAAGTAGTTTTTTTAAGAAATAAAATTATGAATTTGGATGGATGCTGCTCAATAATTATGAATTTAAAAATAAATAAGTCTATTAACAAAAGGGTTATTTAATTCCCAACTAATCTAAAGATATTATTAATTAAATTAATATTAAAAGGGGGGATTAAAAAAGATGAGCAAAAATGAAAGTGAATACAGATCATAAAAATTAAATTAATCCTTTTAGCGATGGACCACAAGCTGCAATTGACCATCTAAATTCCCATTAACGACAGCTATTTAATTCATTATATTAATTTTAAAAGCATCTTTTTTATTATTATTATTATGTTCTGTATTTATTTATTTATATTATAATTTTTTTGTTTTTATATAATAAAAAAAAAACGAAGATAAGAATGAAAGCATTATTGGAATTCTTGGGCATTTTTATATTATTTAAATAATATAAATAAATGGTGATGCTTTCGATGCATATTAATTTCTACAACTTTATATATTATATAGTTTTTATTAAAGTTTTTCTCATGCTGTATATTATTCTTTTATTTAATCGGTAATCAAACCTAATCTTTTAATTAATTAATTATTTATTAATTAATTATGTAATGAGATTGGAAAACTTGAACAACAATTTGAATAAATAAATAAATATTTATATTATGTATTAAGTAATTACCACTAAACTTAGTGGTGCTCATTGTGCGTCATGATGAAAATGGAATCTTGGAATTTACGAGTCTTTTTTAATTATTATTATTTTAAAAAATTTAATAAATGTAATTTTAAGCATAAGTTTGAGAGCTTGATGTATGGCAAAATGAGAGAGAGAGCCGGATTGGTTAGACAAAGTGAGGTCAAGATTTGTTGAAATGTTGGTCAAATGAGGGGTTGAAGAATTCAAGGTTGGATCTTGGTGGGTGTGGGTTCCCTCTTCACTCTCATTCATAATTTATTGAAATTTAATTTATATTTTTATATATATAATTAAATTGTTTAATATAATATAATATAAATAAATTAAATTTATTATGTTTTATTATCATAGATCAATTAACTTAATTCGTATGTAACATGACATCTCTTGTAATGTAATATCCTTCTAAAGAATACATCTCTCATGTTAAAATTCATTATTAAATTATTACACATATCATTAAGGATGTTTTTCACATTTTATCTCTTGTTTCACGATCCTAACTATACATTCTACATTCATAATATAACATATTATAAAATATTAAATCACACAATACGTCTTTAAATAAATATACATTTTTATATACCCTTTAGCTATCAAATGCTTACATTCAACTAGCAAGCACAAAAGTACTATCTATATATAAATATTACACTCATAATTGCATAAAAAAATATATTAACTAGAAGTTTACTACATAACTCAAAAAGAGTCTTTCTATTAGTTGTTCAAAAACATGACAAATTCTAATTATCCTAATGATTCCACAATCCTAACATATAATTAATCATTCAAATTTGCATTTATCAACAAATTAATTAATGATGAAATGTAAAGTGAAAATCCTATGCCGAAGGCAACACGTGATGTTTTAGAATGGTTCGGCCAAACTCTTACCTACGTCCACTTTCTCCTAAATCTCGACTTAGGGTTCCACTAAAATCTCAATCAATTACAAATGGATTCCTAAATGAATCCAAACCCTAGTGTTTTCAAGGCTTACATTCTAACATTTACAATGATTGTCCTTACAATCACTTAAATACAATATAATCCCTAAGGATTAATCACACACCAATCCCACAAAGATAAAACCTAATCTCTAGATTGTAGGATTACAAGCAATGAAGTAAATGAAGGATACAATCTCAAACTTACTTGTAACAGATGAATATTGTTCAAAGAATAATGCTATGCAAGTATTGAAGTGTTAAAAATCAAAGTCTTGAAAGTTCTGACCAAAAACTAGCCGTTTCCCAGACTTAAAAACCTAATTTATAAGTCGCTGGTATGCTCGTACGGATTCAAAACTATCCGTTAGAAAAATAGAGGGAACTGTGGTACGGCTGTACCATCAATTGGTACGCCCGTACCGACAAAGTTTTCTTGACAAACAATTTTTCTGCAAGTTTGCGTACGGTCGTACCAACCAACGGTACGCCCGTACCGAAGCAGGTTTCCTGACAAACCATTTTCCTGCGAGTTGGCATATGGCCGTACCACCCAATGGTACGCCCGTACCAAACTGAATGGAACAATACACATTTGGTACGCCCAACCGTATGACCATACCACCCATCAAAACTATTTGGTACGCCCGTACCAACACAAAAATGCTTAGAAAAATTGCAAATAACTTAAATTAACTCACATGTGTCTCAATTATCAAAACTTAGGGTCTAACATAAAGAATACACTTCAAATTTGACACATGACAAAGAAGCCATATACAACCCATGTAACCATCATGCATAGCCAAAAGGGTCTCAACCCTTAACATCTCATCGTCACATAATATCAAGTTATACACAGAATCAACTTGCATATAACACAATTCACATATTATATATATATATATATATATATATACACTATTTTAAGCTGATGAAACCAATATCATCTCTCATATTACTATATTTAATAAATTATTTATCATATTAATCATATTTATTGATAGATGATATTTGATGGATGATGCTAAATTATTATAATGATGTAATAAAATGATAAAAAAAATTATTAAAAAATAATAAAAATGTAAATTAGACATTAATATAATATATTTTAAAAAATAAAACTTAATAAATCTATGTTTATCTTGAGTCCAATTTCCCTCCATTGCTTTTGTATAGAGTCTTGCTTTAAAGAAAAAGGATAAACTCCATAACTTAATTTCTTGAGAACAATAAGTTGACAATTATTTATTTATATGGAGTACTCTGATCGAATATATCTAAAACTAAATATAAAATATTTTGACCTTAAAAATTATACTAACATTATTTGGTTCGATTTTTTTGATTTATAATAATTTTAATTCAGTTTTGATTTTGATGAATTTAATTTTCAAACTACTTGTTTCGATTTAAAATTTTCATAAAAATCAATCGAATGAAAAGAATCACTAACTCTATTGAATTACAATTGACATTTTAGGAAAATGATTAATGTTATCATAATGAATTTTAAAGGAAACTGTTGTACTAATTTTAGAAACTCAATTAGTGGGCCGGGCCCATGTGGCCCATGTGATGTACCATGTGTCAATTAGATGGAGAGTCTAGGAGAACAGGTAGACCTTAGGACTAGGGCACCATGCATGATAACATTTATATTTTGGGAGCTTCACGTGACGCTCATGAAAATAATATATTCATCAAAATATAATTTTACACATAAGAAAATCCTCATTTAAAATAAGATATTTTTCATAATTTATTAAATATCTGATAATTAATTTAATATATATTTGATATAAATATTTTAAAAAGAAATATTAGATTTTATAAAATTTCAAAAAAAGATTATACAATTATAGAAAAAAATAGAAAACTTTCATAGGTTAATAATATTGTGCAATGATAATCCCTTAATATGCTATCAAGCTTCATGAATAATGATATTGTTAAATTTAAAAACGATAATGAGTTTTTAAAAATATTTACAAAGATAATACTTTCTAAAATTTAAAATATATTTATTATAAATTTCAAGAAAATCAAATATGTATTTAATATTAATTTTTTTATAAGAAAAGAGTTATCTGAATATTTTTGTTGTATTTTTAATTAAATTAATAGAGATATTCAAATATTATGCAATGATATGATAACTTATTTATTAAAATGTTGTATTGTTTCATTAGAAGTTAGAATTTATTCTATTTTATTTGTTATATATTTACTAATTTAATTTACATGTGAAAATATAAATAATATCGAGATATATAATTTACGAGGTGGATGACTTTAAATCTAAAAGGGAGGGGAAGAAGGGACGTTGGAAGGATGTGGGAAGGGGACAAAGTGGATGGGAAGGCCCTACATGACATGAACAACAGTTGGGAGAAACATGGAAAAGGGCAAAATCTGATGCATAATTCCCAGAAGAATTCAAGTAATAAGGCCAGGAATCAACTTTTCCCATCAACTGTATCTCCATATCATAGCCAACTTCAGCTGTATCCAACGCTACATTGCTACCAACTACAAAATGCCAAACCCAAGCATCTCTTACACTTACCCATATGAACAACAATAGGAAGATGACGATGAACCTCTTTCTTCTTTATTTGGAGGACTCTTTTAACTTGATAATGATATCAGATTCTTAACTATTACAAATATTAATATTAGGGTTTTGAATAATATAAAATGACCTTTAATCATTTCATCTCAACTTTAAATATTACTCTATTATATATATTAATTGTAGTTTCATTTTGATTTTGTTTGATGATAATTTTTAGTATTTTGATCGTATCATATTTTTTTATTTTAACTAAATAATATGATTTTAATATTAATTTTTTTAAAATATAAATAATATTTTATAAAAATTATTGTAATTAGCATTTAAAACATTAATTTTATTCGATATTTTAACTTTAAAACATTATATGAAAAGTCAACTATCGATGACTAATGTATAACAATTAACTGATATTTAAAAAAATAAACATATTAAACAGTGTTTTCCAACCTAATTAGGGGGCTAATTATGGTCAATGAAGGGCGATGATTGTGATGTTACAAAATGGGTGCCTCAATTACCATCTTGTGAGTGAGTGGCTCTTGTCGACTCTGACTTCATTTTGCCCCGGAAACCACCGCACAAGGCGGCAGCAACCCAATTAAGATGACCATTCTCCCGGCCCCTAAGTCGGTAAATGCTATATATTTTTGTTAGAATTTTAGTTTTACGAGTGTGACAAGTACGCACTTTTCGGTGCCCAATTTAAACATTGGTTTTTCTGGGTTTTCCTTGAAGAACAGATTACATATATAAGATATTGAATAAGATAATATGTAGGACATAAAATAGGTTTAAATTAATAAAGTTGAATCTGCCAAAATTATTTATTTAAAAGGTTGAAATAGAATCAGAGTCAAATTAAATATTTATTTTGATTTAATTTATTATTTATATTAATAATTATGTAAAAATAAAAAAATTTTATTTAAAATATGAATATCTGTTGATTTAATTAACCCAGTAATTTTTTTAACAAATCGAAATTGATGAATCAATTTTTCTCTGTTTCTAAAGCCAAAGTAAATCAGGAATATGTATATATTGTTTTTGTACGGATGATTGACAAATAATTAGGATCTAGAATAAGAAAGCTTAATCAAATATAGATGTGTGTGTATATATATATATACAAACACACACGCGAAATTATGTATATAGAACATTGTAGTTGCAGCCTTCGAGAAAGGATCAAGGCAAGTTTTTATTATATTCTTTCATGAAAATTACTACTCATTAACGACTCCATCATCAATTTTAATTATTATTTTAGCATCAAAATCGATATTTTTTTCTCAAAAGGTGGTTGCCTATCTCGAATCTCCTTTACAAAGAGTGAAAAAAAAAAACTAGTGTAAAGAGGAAGAAGCCCTAATATATATATATTAATGGAAAGATATAAATGAATTAGAATCAATGACGTATATTAACGGGATGATCTTTGGTGATTTTGATAAGATATGATAAATTATAGCATGAGTTGAAAACTGTGAGAATATGGAAAACTATAGAGAAAGGCAGAAGACATGCATACATAAAGAATAAAGAAAAAGATAACGAGTAATGTTAAAACCATGACAAGTCTCAATATCAAGGGGTTCCTTTGTTATAGGATTCTTCAATTATATGTGACGAGAATGATACCGGAGGAAATTATTAATACCTATGGAAGATATAGATCAAGAAAAATGAATAATGATCAGGGTTTTCTTTGATTAATATATTTTGGTTAGCCAGCTTTATATCAACTTATATGGTGTCACTTGTTTTCAAGTGGGAACTGAGACAATTGGATGAGGTTGCCTCCATCCTTGTCGCTTTGGCAGAGAAAAGGTTGCCTATTACAACATCATATAAGACGGTCAATCTTTATATTAATACTATATATATATATATATAGGTTGAGCACTTGCATGAACTTACAAAATAATGATCAATATGAAGCTATGATGAAGATTAATTAATTGGATAGTAGTTTCAGTCCTCAATTGATAAAGAAACAACTAAAAAGAAATAGACAAAATTGGATTTTCTCTCTCTTTGATTCTTCAATTATTGAAGAGTATGTTGCAATCCTTTTTCTTTTTGTTTTGTTTTTTGTTTTTTTTTTTTTTGGCTTATGGCCCTCCAGTGCTAAAGAATCGATTAATTTAAAGCAACTGTTCACAGGAGCTGCTCTGGAAATATCCCCAAGGAACAATCCTTAGCAATAATCCTTTTGGCAATATATATATATATATATATATACATATATTCTTGCTGTAGCTAGTTCCAAATCCAATAGCGTGCAGTGGGAAACAGCTTTCCTAGAATGTTTAATTGTACTTAAAAGGGTTGGTAAAAATATATATATTAATTTAAATAGTAAAAATTCTTTTGATACGAAGATCGAAAAACTACAGTTTATGAGCATAAATCATGATTAAAAGTATGCTAATTACTTGATTTTTAATATCATGATATCCAGTGCAATATGCAACAGACAAGCATGCACTCCAAGAAAACCTCTTGTTTGCTATGTTATAATTTTTTGAGAAATTTATAGTCTTATTATAATAGTATTAGTATTAGTACAAGGAAAAATATGGCAGGCCATGAAGAGATATGGGATTCTGAAAATTTTGGCATAAAGGTGTCTGGGTGAGAAGGCAAATGCACCGTACGGAGTCTCTAACTTTCTGCTTTGCCATCCAATGAAGATGAAGCAGCATTGGAATCCATGTAAGGGTGGAAAGCACGTATATCATGTCGCCTAGAATCTCTTTTGATTCTTTTTGGCAATTAGATTCTTGTTGCCTCTTCATCGAATTTCCAACTGCCTCATCCCATCCACTAGTTTCGGTGCAACTAAGAATCTGCCTAGACCCAGCACATGGAACAAATTAAGGTTAAAACTCTACAAACAGCATAAATATCAAAGAATGAGAAAAAGGTTAGGTTAGATTGATATTTATGGTGGGAGGGTTTCCCTTCCAAAATGGGAAAACTGAACAGGCCTATGAGACAAAGACCACTGATAAGACTAGCTAGGCTGCCACTATAATAAGCTCGAAAGAAAACTTGGAAAGAAATTCCATTAGGGAGCTTGGTCAAGGCACTTCTTCTTGTTCTTCTTCTGTCAAGATTTATCAAAAGAAGGGCCTGAATTGTTTAGTTGACTAAAATGTTTTAATGGCAGATATCACGTGACTTCCGACAGTGTCGAGTTGTTTTCTGTATCGACTGTTGCCAGCTCATTCACCCGCCATAAACGGCGGAGTTCCCGGTCACATTACTCACCACCACTACAGCTGTTTTCTGAAGTCCGAGCCCCTCGCGGCTCCTGTTAGAAGAAGATTTCTTTAAGGGCTTAACAATGTGCATGTAATAACTAGACAAATTCATATATGAACAAATACCCGTATTGGATTATTAAATTAAAAAAGTAATAGTAACATGGGAAAACATGCGGAAATTTCTTGAGCTGAGCTGTGTAGTTTTGGTTGGACGCATATGAACATGGAAATTTCCTCCCTCTTTTTGCTGTTGTTTCTGCGGAGGCATTTTTACTTTTATATTTAGAAGCTTATAGAAATGAAGTGGCCGGAGAACAGTATAAATCAAGAATAATAAAGTTAATAATTAACATTAATTAATATATTAAGACGTGGTTATGTACAAAGTATGCTGACACGTGTATGTTGTTTTCACATTCTAACCAAATCCCTTCGCCAAATTTTTCATCACTTTCCCTTCAAACTTACCCAACTATACTAATAAAGAATTATATGATCCCTCTCTACTTCTTTATGTACAACAAACGACACCATCTTCATCCCTACGACATTGAAAGCAAAGAATATGCCCATTTCAAGAATGTGATCTGATGAGTCCCAGATTGTATAGATTCCTTCTTACTAGGCTTCCAAGTGATAACAGGACTGCCCCTGCTACCCCTAGTCCTTGTTCTTCCCTTTCTGCCTCTTCTCTGTACGTTAATGGTGGCAATTCCTTCACTCTTAAGTTACTCAATCCGATTTTTTGTCGGACTGATTCGATTATCTTCAGATCTGCAGGGTTACCGATACCGTCGGTTACGTAGAATATGTTTCTAGCAGTTTCTGTTGAGGTTGATATCTCTGCTCTTGTCACATTCAGGCCATTTTCTCTAAACGTTCTGGTCACATCTGCTAAAAGGCCTTGCTTGTCAGGCATGCATAATTCTAGCCTTACACCTTGAGATGCCCTTCTTTCTACTGCTGCCTGTAAGCATTGAATTACACGCTGCCTTTCGGGTTCTGAACTGATTGGGGTTCCATCTGTGTGTTTAATGTAAAATTCCTGAAACAAAATCAGCTCATCTAAATTAATATACATAACAGTAGAAATAAAATCGCAGTAATGGGCTCATGTATTTATATATATAATACCAGATATGCTCTGTCTCCTGCTGTGTTGATTGTAGCATGAAACACAACATATTCCATGTCTGTCAAGGTGCAGACCACGTCGAACAAAAGTTTCATTCGATCCTTGCATTGAACATTAACCACCGAGTAACCCCTCTCCACCCAATTCTGCACCGTCACCGACGGACAATCAGATCTGAGCCGCAAAATAGGCTTCCTTTCATAGTCCCTATCAGCAAACATCATTTGATGCAATCTTCTCTCAGGGTGTGCGACTGCCAGAGACACCGACATTTTCGCACTTCTGATATCGTTATCTCCCTTAAGAACATTCCTTAAACGCGCCTCAATTCTATCAATATGTTGCGAGTCTTCAATTGGAGAACCTGAATTGCGATCTCTTACGTATATCAACGACGCAATTCGGCCATTATGAGTCCAAACTTTAGCCTCAACAACATCACACTGAAGGTCAGCTAGAACTGCAAAAACCTCGGATAGAAGGCCAAGTCGGTCCGTACCGGTTAGTTCCAATGCTGTCAACCCGTTAAAATCATGGGTCCTGCCATAGTGAATTGTTCCAAGCGACTGTACATTTTATCAAAACAAACATAAACCCTTTTCAGTTTCCACCACAAAAAAATTTCTGTAATCACAAAATTAATGAAAAGAACACATAATAAATACCTGCTCGATGTAGTTAATAACGCTTTCATCTGTTAATTTATTTCCGTTTAAATCGGTCACATGGAATACTGCAGAAGGTGAAAAGAATCAAGAACGTACCAAAAAGTAGTTAGTTCCGAGAATGATATAAAGTGCTACGAGCCCAAATATGCGTAAAAAACTTAGTTTGTGAGTTTATTTTCTACTTACCATCCATGAACCATCTTCCATCGGAAGAAATGTAGGCTTTTTTAATTGAAATGTTAAGATCCGTAAGAACTTGAACAGCTTCAAGCAAAATTCCGTGTTTCCTGGCACTGTCAACCTGCATGACCCAGCAAGCAAAGGACAGGGGAAATAAGAAAGGTTGTAAAGATTTTCTCTTTTTTTTAAAGTGAATCTTTTGGAGCAAATTAGAAGCAAGCTAATATGTGCTGTTAGTTGTTTTGACGGTTGGTTGAATTCTTTAATTTGTTAGGTATTTTTCAATTCTGTGATTTCGTATGCGGAAGGTAAATGTTGCTATTACCTTGACAACTGTCGCCGTGGGACAAACTGCATTGTCGATGACGACCCTGCAACCATCCAGAGAAAGGTCAAGTCAGCAAATATTTTAACTTCAAAGCTAAAGAACTTGAAAAGAAACAGCAGTAATAGTTGAAAAAATCTCGACATAGCTGTAAGCATGTCGAGAATCACAAGACAAGTCAACAGATTTTAGTTTTAGGGAGAAAATAACTTTAAACAATGTAAGAACGATGAGAAAGAAGATCTGAAATCGCATGTCAAAGAAAATAGGGGAAAAGGGATTCTGAGGAAAGAAGTTTCGATTAACACCTGAAAAACCCCGTTGAGAAAAGGATGTGTACGAACAGAAAACCCCATTAAAAGAAAAAATTGAAGCAGAAAGAAAAGATAACAAACAAGAAGAAGAAAGAACAAACCTTGGAGTGGTCATCCTTATAACAAGCTTCTCATACTCATCCAAATAAGCACTCCACTCCATTTCCACAATCCCTTTCTTTTAACAAATTTTCCAACACCACAAGAATAAATAAACAGATAAAAGAAAAGAGCTAATCTTTATATCCTTCAAAGCAATGAACAGCCCACAACAACCTGGACAAGATACGAGATAATCAAAGACCCAGCAAAGCTAAAAACACCAAAAAGATGTTTGGATTTTTATAGAAGAAACCCAGATGCCAAAATCTCTCAAAAACTCTGTTAATCACTTGTACTCTTCCTTTCGTCTTGGTGTAAATTCCTACACCGATTTCCTCTGAATTTCCTTCCTTCTGGCAAATTCTGTTTTTTTTTTCTCTCGAGAGTTACGACTCTCTCTCGCTCATGTCTCTCAAAGCGCAAAGCACGCCTTGTTCTTAACTCTCCTCTCCATCTCCTTTATATATCTCCACCTTTCTTTTTTTTTATCTTTCTATAAATAAATAAATAATAATTTAATCTGACAAAAACCTAGCCGGTAGCCACGCTTTTACGCGAAAACCGGTTACATTACCCATGTCCGAAGGGTCATTTCCACGTGTAATCTGGCAAACCAATCATGTTTGTTAAAATGTCCACGTCGGATGCCACGTTTCACTTGGACATGTTTTCTAAGATCCTTTGCTTGTTTTTCACTCTTATTTCTACCTTATTCTTGGTTCTTTGGGTACAAAAATATTAATTAATTAATTAATTAATAATGTAAGAATCGTGAATTATATATATATAACATATTGGAAAAAGAAAAGGGCATTCTAGGCGGTGTGTCGTGGCCCCTCATCCGTGGAGCAATTGTCTAAAGAGTTGGCCTTTTGTCTTTGTAATTCTTTTTAAAGAGAGATGGCTTCACTGTTTGTGCTAAGGGAATTGCCGACTTTTGAAATTATCATCATTATTATTATCATTAAATATGACATCCGCAGCATGAAAACAACGCTCCCACCCATCTCATCCTCCTTCCTTTTTAACTAAACACATAAATATGTATAAAATTATAAATTTATTAATAATTTTATATCATAAATTAAAATTTATCTAAAATTATAATAATTTTTTTATAAATATGATATAAAAATATTATTTAAATTATTAATAATCAAATCGTATCAGATTGGTATTATATTATTGAGATGACAAAAATAATAACTATTCCTTAATGGATTATTAAACTACATAAGGTTTTATATATCGAATCTAACGAACCCAACTTAAAGCTATTCGAATAAGTGTATGTTTGACATTAGATTTTCAATTAGATGTTAGATTAGCTTTTCGATTAGTTGTAGCTGTTAGCTGTTAGATTAGCTTTTAAACTAGTTGTTAGGTTAGCTGTTATATTTGAGTATTTGGTATCATTTTTAACTTTTGAATTAGGTGTTAGAATATGAAATTACCAAAAGGATATTAGATGTAAAAATGTTTGATGTAAACAAGGATAATCTAGGTCATTTTAAACAGCTTTTGATGTAAAAGCTATTTCTAATAGCTTTTTCAAATACTATTTTAAAAGTCATTTGAAAATCTAAAAGCTCTTTTAAAAGCTAATACTAAACACCTAAAAAATACTAAAAACTATCTTAAAATCTAAAAACTAATTTAAAAATTAATAGAAAATTTTTAACAAACACACAGTAACTGATTGTGTGATTTAAGTTGGCACCAAACACCAACAGGTGTGGTAGTTCCGGATAGCAAATAGTACGGAAAGGGCAGATTTGTCATTCCAAAAGTAGTTAAGAGGGTTGTACCACGAGGTAGTGTTTGATTGGTCGACCAGGCATGAAACGGCGCGCATGATAAGACGTAGTCGTGGTGGCACGCTTTCGGACTTATTATGTTTCAGCGCCTCTCTCTCCCCTTTTAAATAATATATTACCTCCATTTTATTTTAAATATCATTTTATTGTAAAAAATTTAATTCATAATATTTATTATTTTAATGAATTATATAATTTTTTAAATTTATTTTTAATTTTATAATTTTTTATTTTAATCTATCATTATTTTTTGTTTAATTTCAAAATTTTAAACAATATCACTCATTTTTCATATAAAAATCTTATAAAATTAAAAGATTAACATTTTAAAATAATAAATCTTTTTTAAAAAATATTAAATTTCAAATGATGTTTTTAATTTTGTTTAATATATGACACGTGGCTAACTAATTACCTATGTCAACTCTGTGTTGTCTCCATGGTTCAAAAAAAAAGAAAAAAAAAAAGAAACTACTCGGTTTGTCTCCCAATCACGTGCAAGCGTGTCAGAAAACACGTTCGCCAGTTGGTCGACGTCTCTGTTTACCGACTACCGACGTGGCATATAACATAAGCATTTTAACATAAACAAATGTACAATTACAGAAAAAACTCTTCAGCAAAGATTTAAACGACAATTTCAAATTTATTTGATTTGATTAAAAATCTTATTAAATTATTTTAAAGTGTTTAATAATTATCATAATATTATTCACATATTTTGATTTTAAATTTTAATGTAAATTTTTAAAATTTATCATCAGATGGATATAATCAATAATTAACCTATTATATAATAAATATTTTACTTTTAAAATTTTACTGCCATAATTATTTATACAGTTATAGGAGGGAATTATGAAATTGAAATTAATTATAAATAATTTTGGCAAATAAAAGTAATATGGGTGAATAATAATGTGGGGGAAGTAATTTTAATTTTGTAAAAGAAGGGAGAGGGTGTGGCAAAGGGAAGGTGGAGTGCATGATAACGCGCAGGTGACAGCTCATACCGTCGGTTACTGAGCCACTGTGGTTAATAAAAGAAAATGAAATTTCAAATCCTATTTTTACAAAATCCCGCCATTGAAGAAGAAGGGTTTGCACGCTTTATTGACCGTTAACGACTTACTTTTTTTTTTTTTTTGGCGCCAAACTCGAAGCGGGAGGGGGGGGGGAGTGTTTGAAGCTCCTTTACAGACCAGTGGCCGCAGTCCTCAACTGGGTACAACGGCGCCGCATCTTTCTCCGCTAGACACTCGTCCCATGTTTTATTCATCAAACCCAGCCACGATGAACAGAGTTATCATCAGTTGCTTCTTGTTACTTGTAATATGGTAATCCATTATAATTCAATTAATTACATTTAAATATAATTATTTATTTAATTATGTAAAATATTATTTTATCAATAGAAGTTTCTAGGCATACCTATACATAAGGAAAGACTTATATTTCTTGTTAATTTTTTTTTAGCTTTCTAATTATTTATTGATTTGACAATAAAATTATCTTCAAACATCCTGCTTAAATTAATAATCAAGAGGCCATTAGAATGCAATTTGAGGCATACGGGAGATGTTTACGTGGCTGAATTAAGGGCCACTTATGATTAGAATTTCCATTTTCATGAATTACAGGGGCCGATTAAAGGCTAAGAAAACGTAATCATAAAGCAAATTAATATTATAATGTTGGATGTCATGACTTACCTTGCAAGTTTGGGTTACAACTGCTCTATCACTCTTTTCATCAACCTCCTAATCAATCGCATCATCATTACTTGTCCCACTGAATCTTGATTCATTGTTAAAATGAACCCGAAAAATATATGAAACCAGAGGACGTAGAGAGACAGTTGCAGTATCAAAGTCAATCCAGCTTGGAAAAATGGAAGTTGGAAGGAAAGCAATGGTGGTGGCATCAGAACAACTGAAAAACACCGAATCAGAAATGCTTCCAACCCAAGTGATCTCAGGAAAGTGACATTATTCTTACCTGTTGACATTTCAAGCTTATGGGCATATTTTTAAAATGGCTTTTTAGTTCCCTTTCTGGAATCCCATCATGTATCCAATCCAGCCGATTCTCTTGCATTCCCACCTCAACCCACACAATCATTTTTATTGCTATTATTATTATACTCTCTGACAACGACGATTGCCTTGTTTCCCTATTACATTAAGATTATAATGCAAAGTCCTAGTTAGGTTGTTCCCAAGTCCATATCATCCTTTGTATATGATTTGACAAAAATATGTTTGTATAATTTTTAACTTATTGATGGATTAGAAGTCGGATTTAAATAGATATAAGATAAATAATTTCATATCCATGAATAATGAGATATATTAAATTGAAATTATTGTTAAATGATATCTACATTATCATCTGCATATTAAACAGTTATAATAGCTCAACTTATAAATTTTGGAAATTTCAAGTGAACATTATTTCTTTCCCATCACAAATTTTACAAAAAACATTATACCCTTATGAAAAGACTTTCACTTTAAAAAAACCGATATTAAATAATATATACGGAAAATAAATTAATAAAACATTAATATAAAATTAATTATTTTGTATTATATAAATCTCAATCTAATTTATATAACCATTATTTAATGATGAGAATCTTTGCATTGAAATTATAGTTCATTGCTAAAGGAAGGTCATTCATTTACATCATGTTGTGAGTGAAGCTCAAGCAAATATCTAACATGCAAGTTATATGTGGTCCTTCAGGCTTTTCATTACCTTCTTTCGTGGGCAAAGCTGAAAAGAGCAACATGTGAGTAATTAGACAAAGTGTGTGATTATTCATTATATATATATATATATATATATATATATATATTTGTTTAACATCACTAAGAAATTTAATAAGTTTATTTTTAAGTTTATTCGATTGTTGGGTGTGAATTATCTTATTGTATTCAAGTATAATCAATTTAGGATCCATTTAAAATGTTAATCATGTTAAAACTTAGCCTCAAAACCAATCTAAATTTGATGCAAATAATTATATACGATTAATTTATATTTACAATTCAATCTAACATGTTTAATATAAAATAATCCTTATAGCATAAAATGATACAATTAACTTGTAAAAGAAAATTAACAAATCTAACACGAATCAACTTATAAATTATTTTTAAATTAAGTTAATGGATCAATCCATAACATAATTTTATTTTTATGATATCAATAATACGTTGAAACAAACCCAATTATTAACAATTTAAACTTATATTTTTTTATCATATTTATATCAAATTAATAAATATATCTTGATTTATACAATTTTATTTACTTATGTCAATTGTCACGTTTATTAACTTTGATTGCACGATGTGAACATGAATAAATGATAGTTATGAATGTATTAAAATTTGTATTCTTAAATATGCAAAATTTAAATGAACTGATACAAACACAGGATTTGGAATATCAATTTTTCATAAGAAAATGATTCAAAAACCATATACAAGTTAATTTCAATTATTAATATTATCATAAATTATTATATGATTCGATATAATTGAATATGATTCACATAAAATAATGAATTAAATATGTTATAAATGTATATAATGAATTCATAAATTAAATTATACAAGATATATCACGTATAAATTAAAGCACATTTGACATTATTAATTAAACATCCAAAACATATTTTTAAAAATTTCAAATGTCTTTAATATTTATTTTTTAATATAAGTCTTCGATCCCAATTATCAAAACCTATTCATCTACTCTAATCAATTAGTTAATTTAGAATTAATCGAAGGGTTTAAAAAAAAATCATCATTACAGATGTTTTGACTTGGTATGTATGAAATTAATTATGAGCATCCAATGACGAGAATGCATCTATCAAAGGTGACATTTCATAATCCTGAAATATATTTTGTGTATGATAATTAGTTGACATATCTCAAACATATGATTTTGTAGGCTACTGTCATTGAATTTAGCCTCAAAATTGAAAATAAATTGCATAGTGTAATCAACTTTATGATTACAATGTGGGGAAGGGTTGGAATCTTAAATGAATTTTATTGATAAGGTGAAAACTGTTTAACCTTAAATCTTAATGATGTTAACTAAACCTTGTAATGGTGTTGTTTTCTAAAGTTATAGTGCAATATTGGTGGTGGGTAGATCCAACAATCTGCCACTAAATTGAAAAAGTGACACTTTCCTTTTGACTTTTTTTTACGTAAAAAAATAATACGTTATATATAAGCGATCTCAACCCATAAAGAAAAAGGAATCGAAGATGACTTTTCTATGGCTATATTTATTGATGTGCATGTATATATGTACATGCAATGGAGAAGCATGCGATCATAAAGAGATGGGGGCATTGCTGGCGTGATTGTATTAATTTGACAGCACTACATCTCCTGGGTTGCATATATCCAAAGCAGAAATGGCAAAGGAAACAAGTCAAAGGGAAGGAATTTATAGACATTATGGTATACACGATATACTGACCAAGCAAAGCTGGAAGATGGCCCCATTACCACGAGACTTGGTAGGTGCCGCACATGATTAGATTTTACCTTGTCTTCTCAATCTCATCTAACTTGCCAATTAATTCCAGAGAAGTGGAAAGGACACCAAGCGAGAAGGGTATATACTTCTATATTATTTCCCCATGAAAATGGTACAACAACATAATTCTAAATTGTTATTCGATTTCGATCATTAATTATCGTGAAATAGCTTAAAGAAAGATAATGAGACTGGTGAAATCCGTAGATGGCTCTTAGGAGTTGCAAAGGTTTTCAAGCTCTTACATTTCCCTCAGTGACTAAGTATGTTGCTTGATCACATGACACCGCATCATGTCTGAAAATGGGTTATGTCCCTTTGTTTTGGACTTGGAATTATCAAATTCAAGAATGCTCTCCTTTTGTCGGGGAAGTCATGAGATTAAGAAAATGGTCTCGATTTTTTTAATTTTTTTTCTAAAAATAGCTTTAAACGATGAAAAAACATGCATTTTATTGCAAGCGTACACTCGTATTATTACACCATAAACCTTTTTAATAACAATTAAATTAGATATATTTATTTATTTATTTAAGATTCATAAATCAACTTTTTAAAATTTATTAAAGAAAAAATATAGGGTGATGGTGGAGTCCGAAATGGGTCATTTCGTGTAAAATGAGTACACCCAAGCCAAGGCAGAGATTGGGCCACTGAAAAATTTGATCATGGGTCTGGAATTTAGTACGACCCAAAACGCTTAAACGACGTCGTCGATATCTTCTCATTCTCCGATATCAGGTTCACTCTAGTGGGAGGAAAGAGTCGCCACCACTTGCGAAAAGTCTTTGAAAATGGCAGCTCATTCTGTTACCAATCTGCCGTGGAAAACACACTCAATTATGCTATCCAATCTTCAGAAAACAAAACCCAAATCTCAGATTCCTTGCTCTCTTACATTCTGCACTTCAACAAACTCTTCATGGCTGAGCACCGCTTCTTCTACCCACTTAAAAAACCTATCTTTTCAATCCTCTATTCCCAGTATTCCCCAATTATCCACGCACCGCCCCATCTCCGCCACCGCCCTCTCTAGCCTTCCAACTGCGTATATACCTTATTAATGTCATTGTGTTTTTTAGCTTTCTTTTTTTTTTTGCTGTATAAGGTTCCCTTTCCTGGAGAGCTAAATTGTAATTTTCAGAGTTTTGCAGGAATCCAGAGAGATTTGCTTCTGCTGACAAAGTTCCGCAGTTAGTGACTTTTTACTTGGTTTGAATTTTAATGAAGTTTTTGCTTTTGGATTTTGGTTAGCTTTATTGTCTGGAAAAAATTGTTAGGTGGTCATGGAGAGCAATTAAGGCATTTTCTTTGGCTACATTAGAAGCAAGGAAACTTAGGTATCCAAATACAGGGACTGGGTCTCTTCTTTTGGGACTCCTCATCGAAGGTAAGTTACCATTCCCATCTCTCTATTCCCATTTTATGTTTAGATTCATATTCAGGGCCGTGATTTTCATCTTGGTTTTCGATTACATTTCATTGGTGTGTAGGAGTCATGTGCTCTGTTTTGCTTGTCATGCATGTTGTTGAGAAAGCTATTGTACGATTCCGCCCAAAAAATATTCGAAACTGCATTTAGAATTAGTTGTACTTGCATCACGTTCGCTAGTTTGAATGGTTAATATTTGCTAAAACTTTCGCATGCCATTGGTCTGCCTAGGAATTTTATCAGGGTCTACTGCGTTCTCTTATTTATGTTTCCTTTGGATTGCAGGGACTAGTCTAGCTTCAAAGTATTTATGGACAAACGGAATTACTCTTCTCAAAGTGCGTGAAGAAATTGTTAAATTACTTGGAAAGGCTGATATGTACTTCTCCCCACCATTGCAGCCTCCCTTGACAGAATCAGCTCAAAGGGCTCTTGATTGGGCTATTGATCATAAATTGAAATCTGGTAACTCTTGTAATGTTGCTCATTGTTCTTTTAACTATTTCTACTTATCATTTTAATAGTTTGCATCAAATATCTTGTGAATTTATGGTACAGTTTTCCATGAAGTAATTGAAACTCAGATGAGTGATATCCTAAACTCTTGAACTTCTTTGGCAAGTATTCCCTTACTGGCTGAGATAATCTCAGAACTTTGTGATTATTTGGCTGCAAGTTTTATCACTTTTTGAACTGTTTATTAGGCTTATAGAATAGGTGACAACGTTGTGCTAATTTTGGTTTTTTTGAAGGTAAGGATGCATAAATTGAGAGATCTAGTAGCAGGTCTCGAAGATAATTTGTGGCAAGATAGTTGTTTCTCAACATTGTGCTACTTCATTAGGAGCACAAAAGTTTCTTATATTCTGATAACTGTCCCCCATATTTGTAAAACTCCCCAACTTATCATAGTAAGCCATTTCGTAGATTATTTTTGTTAGTGATCAACTGGAAGATAAGGGTGATACTTTAGATGGTGTAGCAGTCCCTCAAAATGCTCATTTCAAATATTTCGGCTCTATCATCCAAGAGGATGGTGAGTGTGAGGTTGATGTTAGACATTGGATCCAAGCAGTTTGGATGAAATGGGGAAATACCTCAAGTGTTTTAAGTGATCATAGGATACCGTTTAAGCTGAAAGGAAAGTTTTACTTGGGGCTGAATTTGGATCTCGGAGATTTTAGTATCCATTTGAAATATGGAGTTGGAAATTACCAGAACCATAAAGGTCCGATTATATTTAGCTCCAAACTGAACCAAACCGATTTAAGTTAATAATTTGGATCGGTTTTGGAGATTACCAAATCTCTGAACCTATGTCCTAACATAATTGAACCAAATTGCTCCGAAAAACGAAACTAGCTATGGACTTCAATATTTTTAATTTAGATTAATGTATAAATTGTGAATAATATATTAAGAATACCATCTCATTAATCAACTACTTTGATGCATTTATTTATCTAATATAGCTCACAATCATTTTGTGTTTTATTATTATTATGAACGGATGACTAAAATAGAACTCCATTATTTTTATAATCACAAAATTGTTGCTATTTTTCTATTTTTTCATTATAATGATTTAATTTTCTTTTTGAATTTTTAATTCAATCAATATTACTACTATTTATTATGTTTTCATATATTTTTTATATTGTAAATTTTATCTTAACTATTTTTATCACATAGTATAATTATTATTGATTTCGATGTCAATTTGTAGATAAAACAAGGATGAATGCATCACGTATCTTATTCTACTAGCATTAGCTACTATAAATTTCGTTACATATGTTTTACTTGTTGATGAAGCAACTTGGAATTAAAAATTGAGTTGAGTTTTCATTATCACTTACCACTTCTTTGGTTCCTCTTTTTTTTTTTTTTATCCATTATTGGTTTGAGAAGACTAACTTGGTTGAGATTGTAAGTTCAGGTTTGTCTCCCCATTAAAGCATTCTTGTTCCTGGCCGCTAAAGCTAGACCATGTTTTTGTGTAATTTCACTTGATTGGCTCTTTCTCTAATCTAATAATTTCTAACTTTATCCATTCTAGTATGTCCTAGTATCTATCATAGCTCCTATGAAAGATAAATGTAGAGAATCAAAGTTAACATGGTTTGGTCATATATAGTTCGTTGACCTTGAAATGCACCAGTTAGGGAAGTAGAGATGATTACTATGAGTGAGACAAGGGAAGGGGTAGATCTAACTTACGTAGGGAAGGGGTAGATATAACTTACCTCGAGAAGAGTGATATGGTTAGATTTAATTGTATTAGATTTGGTTGAAACTATCGTTCAAAACTGAGATGAGTGAAAAGGAAAATTCATATATCTGATTCCAAATAACTTAGCATTAAGGCTGCGTTGAGTTGAGGATCATGCAAGGGTGTATTGTTGAGCTGATATTTGCATCGGATTTGCATGGTAGCCAAAGACAAAAGATGGAATAGAATAAGAATGTGATATCAAATGCTTACTCTTTGCTATTGAAGGTAAAACGTACAATCTAGATCGAACCATTTAGGGTAACCTCTACCCATCATCACAATATTAGAATTACTATAGTCTCTCTCGACTTTTTTCTCAAGAATTACTGCTGTTTGTCTTCATCTTCTATTCTGTAGGATTTGTTGCTTCTTTTGATGCCTTGTAATGTGAACTTCAATTTCAAAATCTCTGGGTGTCTCTAGCATTGCACTGTTCTGTTTCTTCTTCATGGGATTATTGTATTAAATTAGTGATCGGTGATGTTGTGGTATAATAATTGTTCTTGGTTCAGTTCTTCTTTCTTGAAATGTACTCTGTTATTTGAACATCTATACATTATATTGTGCAACCGTTCTTAATTTGGCCAATCCAATTAAGTAAATAGGGAAAAAAGAAACTAGCTGCCTAGTCCGTGCAGAGAGCTAAACCACTTGCAATGAACTAATGGATTTCTTATTTACAGGGGATAATGGAGAAGTCACAACAAGCGATGTACTTCTTGGCATCTGGTCAGAGGTCGAATCTCCAGGTCACAAGGTATTAGCTACTCTTGGGTTCAACGATGAGAAAGCTAAAGAGCTGGAATCTCTGAGTTCTGGACCTGAGTTTGTAGATGGATGATTCCTTTATGAGCAGTTTTTCAATATTTAAAATCAAAGCTTGATGAAGGATGGAAACCGAGTGACCAGAAGAAGTTGGAAAACTGTCATTCGTGTATGGATATTTTAAGGAAGGTGCTAAAGTTGGCAGTTGTATCGTCAGTCTGATGTATAAGCTGTTAGCTACGTGGTTAAGTTGTTGATTCAATTACAGACATTCTAGATTTTCTCAGCTATAGCTTTACGACATGATATGAACTGATTCTTGTTCCTGGATCCTGGCAGCAGGGCTGGAAATGCGCAGGATCCTAGACTTCAATTTGGAACTATGTTGTTTTGATCAAAGCAAGTTACCAGCTAACTGACGATTTCTTCGTCACAAATGTGATATTCTCCGCAAGGGTAGCAACGCAATATGGTCAGGCAGAATTTAGCAACCCGAGCCTCCATCCTTCCAGTTTCCAACTTCAATCACCAAGTATAAAGCTATTAAAAAACCACAACCATCTCTCCACCAAGACCCTCTCTGCTGCTTTTACCAGAAATGTCGGCACCATTCTCAAATAGCGTGTTCTCTATTCACAACAACAGTCAGAAGCTCACAGTTGAACATTAGTAAATCAGTTAAAAATATTTTTATAAATATTCCATAAGCATGGCTTTTTCTCAGATTACAGACCATAACTATTAATTTTATCAAAGACATGAATCACCTTAGTCTCATACAAAAACAAACTTTCCCTTTTGGAGTTGTCAACACCAATGAGAAGCAGTCTGCCAAAACTACAAGTACATGTTAAACACAACATATATCAACCATTTACTTAGAAAAATCATTAACCATGTCTACCATACTAATGGGTTTCATATAATTTTCAATGGGATGAGACGAATGATAACATGGCCTACTACAAAGTCTTATTATTATCCACCATCTTACGACAGATAGCTATTCACTAATCTTATATCAATGTAACGAATAACAGTCAAGTTCAAGAATTGATGTGCATTCAAATCACAGAGACTCTACTTTTCTTTTTTATACCCTTATTGGTTCCTATCTAAATAAAATATTGATTTTCTTAGTTATCATGATTTTGTTATAGCTATTTATATTGGCTCATCCATATATATATATATATATATATATGTCTCATTTTTTTTGAAGAAAAAAACAAAGGCTCTCTGTAAATTAAACAAAGATCAATATATTTTTATATGAAAGTCAAAAAAATAAAAAATAAAAAAAATAAATCGATTTGATCATCTCAAAGTTATCAAAGTTTGTCTCAAGATCTTTGTCTTGTCGTACAATGATGCATACATTTCTAACATAGTTTCTATCTATTTGAAAACATATCGACTTTGACAAGTTCCATAAACAAACCCTACTTTAGTGCTATTCAGCCTATACTAAATAAAAAAAAACTCCTGACAAAGTGTATATATATATATAGTTCTTATCATATTAACTAAATTTGCTCAAGTTGCTTGTATTAAAATCATGTGTAACATATTTATAGTTTACTTGCAAATCCATTCTAAGTTTGAGAATGTTGGAAACTGATGTTTCAGTTTGGCCAACAATCTTGTTTCACTCATTTATATGTGTTAGTTGAAATCATTATACTAATTTTAGTTTTATGTAATAAAATTTCCCAGTTCTTTTGTTGCTTCTTCAAGATGAATTCATGACATAATCAAGATGGTAGTATCAACCCTAAAATAAAAATGATTCTCTCGAATGAAATACCCGGAAAATAATTCTAAGATTTAAATTAATAAAGATTTTAAAACCGAAACTTCATATTATTGAATGGTCAATGGATCAACAATTACTGTGTTTTTTTTGGTGATGGGGAAGATTCGTATACTTTTGCCTGTATTCTGGCAAAAGGGTCATAAAATGGCAGCCTTGACCTCAGAATATTTGGAAAAGCTTGAACTAATCTTTCACCCAATGGCCCATTTGCGCCTACTAACTACTAACGACCTTTTCTAATGAATAATTTATTAAACTAAATTGACTTTCAAATGCCAAGTAACTTGGGAATTTGAAATTTGAAATCACATTGACAAAGTCTTTATGATTATCATTCCAAACAAAATTTGATTTTCAAGTCAAATGTATTTGTGTGAAGAGACCAAGAACATATTCATGGTTAAGGAATTGTCAACTGTGGGAAAAGGGCTCGAGATTGTTCGATTACTTCCTCTTATCAAAGCTAATAATAATATATCAAAAAAGATGAAAATTACCCGCAAAAGATAAAGGTAACTACTAGTAAGATTCCACATAGATGGCCATTTATCATGTGGGATACCTGATTTGTCGTTTGCTTGGTCTCTAATACATGTTTAACCATATAATTAATTAATTAATCAACCCAATACATGTGAAAGGGTAGTGGTCCTAAATCTTGTGGAGATCAAAACCAAGGAGTTCGAAATTGAAAGAGAGTTAGAATGCAAAGCAGAAACGTGCATCACTGTTGTCTATCATATATATATATCTATTCAATGCAAATTGGTGCCTCTCACATGGCAAAAGAGACTTGTTTTAAGATATGATTGTTTATTCATGAGATAGTGATTGGCTTTTCATTTTGTCATGAGAACGACTTTATTTTCATTAATTAACATATTTATTACCCAAGTTTACGAAATCTTTTATATTTATTTTACGTTTGAGATATATTTTTTTTTATTTTGAAACTATGTATAATTCAAAAACTTCAATTATTAAATCGAATGAAAAACCAAAGAAGCATATGATGAAGGGTATAGTGAATTACCAATTCATGTATTAGAACATCGTTGTCCACAGCTTCTTTCTCAAGGTGAGAGCCTGCCTTTATCTTAAAGACCTCAACTAACCTTGTCCATAAGCTAATTTATATAATCTAGTATTACGAACATGGCTTTGTCTTTTTTTGCAGAGGCTAGTTGTACTTGTTTTATTATTTGTTTATATGCAATCTATAGGCTTGTTTGGAAGGGCCAAACATCAATACCGCCTTCTTATGAATACTTCTACTCATTAACTGAATTTTCCATTTATTATCTCTGTAATTTAGTTTATCAAAATTAAAAACAAAAACTTAATATTTAAATATCCTTACTTTCTAAGGAAAGAGCCATCTCTATTATATAACTCATGAATTTTAAATCATTTATATATACCTTGTAATTTGTTTTAAAATTACGAAAAGAATAAATTTTTAATGCGAAATGATAAACCCATAATTATATTCATAAAATATTATTAGAAAAAAGGATGCTTTTAAGTTGTTTTTGAGAAAATGTTATTTTAGTTTTCATTGATCATTGCATGATTAGTTGTCTCATGATCATCATTAATTTTAATAACTAAAATTCTCCGTCTAAAGGGACCCATTTTTGTAAAAATATATACTCAAATATACACCGAAAACCTTAAATCAAACCTTTCGAAAAATGTATTAATTCAAATTTTTAATAATATTTTTATAATATTAAAATTATGCATTTCCATTAATTAAATCCATTTAAAAAAAATACATAAACATATTCCTTAGACGCTGAATGCCAAGTCAACGGTTTGAAGTCGATGTTATGAGTACTTGGTCAATGATGAAAAATCCGCAATAAAGGGAGTCGCCGTGTCAATCCGGTCACGGACGAAGCTGAGGGCCCGACGATGCTCACACTCTCTAATTCATATTTATTTTTGTTAATATTTATTTTGTTAATTAATTTTTTGATAGGTGGGTATAATTTTATTTAATTTTCATTCAAAATTTTATATTTTTTTGAGTGATCGATTTGATTAACGATTAATAATATTTTAATTTGATTAGTGGAATTTAAAAATTATATTTTTAACTTATAATACTTTTAAAAGATATTGTATTTTTTTAATAATTGGAATAGATGAATTTTTTCAAAAAAATGTTGCATTTTTTATTTCAAATATAAGAATTTTTTAAAATTATTTATAAAAATAATATTTTATAAGTTTTACATAAATATTTTTTTTGTTTATTTTAACATATAAAAACATTTACTTCAAATTTCTTTTAGATTCATATTAGCTATTCTTGAAAATATTTATAAAAATCTATTATTTTTATAAAACTTAAAAATTATTTAATATTATTATAAAAAATAAAGTAAAATTCATCATTTTTATAATCATTAATTAATCGATAATCAATTGGGATTTAAAATCTTTGAAAGGAGAAGAATAATCCAAATAAATAAATTATACAATAGGAAATATGTTGAGAAACATAAGGAAAAGGAGGATTTTAAAAAAGGAAAAATTGAAAAAATGTTGAGAAATTATATTGAAAATATTAATTGTTAGACATATTATTTTGATGCTTGTATTTTGATTAAATCAATTTAAGTTAATTTAATTTAAAATATTAAAAATGATGGTGATCGGGGGTATGAGATCCGCATGGCGTACCATAGTGGAGTTTTGAATGGTACAGGCATATGGTTGACCGTACCGATCCTGCTTTGTTTGACTTGTCAAAGTGTGTTTGGTACGGGAGTACCGATCTTGGTATGGCCGTACCACATTTTATGTTTTTGTTGTAAAAGTTACCAAGGGCTTCGTACGGGCATACTAATTCGATGGTACGGTCATACCAACGATTTAGCACAAATTTGAATTGTGTTTTAATAAGTAGTATGGGTGTACCAGGAACTTGTACGACCATATATGCATTTGCAAAAAGATTTTAAAAGCTTTTAACGGATCTATTTCATAAGATTGACTATGATATTGCTTTTCTAACGTCTATATTCTCTGTGTAGAGCTTCTTTGTTGTTAAGATTAGCTTTCTCAAGTAAGTAATCTTGTTATAATCACATTCTTGCTTACATTTTGATTCAATCTCTCTTTCTTTCTTACTGTTTCACAACCTAAGCATTTCTATTGTAATCTTGGGTTGGTGTATGATTAATACTAGGGTATTATTGTTGTAATTGAGAGTTAAATAATGTGAGTATTGACTATTATTGTAAAGGTTTGAGTGTGAGACTAAAACCATTAGGGATTGGATTCTTGTTGAAGAATTCTTTTGTTATATTGTTGATTGATTTTAGTAAAACCCTAAGTTGAGACTTAGGAAAAGTGGACATAGGCAAAGAGTTATGCCAAACCATTATAAATCGTACCTTGTATAACTGTTGTACTTCCACGGACTTTCATTTAGTATCAGAGCATGGTGCTCATTGTTGATTAGAATTAACGTTCTAGAGTTAAAGATCCATGGTAGCTTAAGGTCTTGAAAGTAAATCCTACACCAGACCACCCTTCTTTGATGGCACAGATTATCTATATTGGAAGCATAAAATGGAATTCTTCTTTGAGAGTGATGGAGTAGACTTGTTTGATTTGATTGAGAATGAGTTTTCTTCATCAACAATTACAAATGAAGGAGTTACAACTCTTAAGCCCAAGGTAACTTGGACTAGAGAGGATGTCAAGGCAAATGCTAGGAATAAAAAAGCAATGAATATACTATATTGTGCAATTATTCATGAGGAATATAGACGTATTTCACATTGTGTTATGGCTAAATAAATTTGGGACGCCTTGGAGACTCACCATGAAGGAACTAATCAAGTTAAAACCAAGAAGGTGCAACTTCTATCTCATCAATATGAGTTATTCACAATAAAGGCAAATAAAAGCATGTCAGAGATGTACAATCGCCTTATTATGATCACTAATGGGTTGATAAAGTTGGGCAAGATATACCAAAAAGAAGACATCAATAATAAGATCTTACGTGTATTGCCAAAGAAGGATTGGGAGGCTAGAGTGACCTCAATTGAAAAAGATAATGATTATCGATGTTTTCAATTGATGTATTACTTGGTAAGCTTCTTACACATGAGATTACTCTCAAGCAAGGAGTTGAGGAAGATAAATGGAGAGGAATTACACTTAGAGCTTCAATGGATGATGATAATTCTTCCATAAATGAAGGAGAAATTAATGATGAAGTTGCCCTCCTTTCTAAAAGAATAAAGAATCTTCTTATGAAAAAGAAGAAGTTTGAGAAGGATCCTAGGAAGCATTTGAAGCAAGGAAGGACCATGGAAAAAAAGATACATTCAAGAGGGTCCTACAATTTGTTATGAATGCAATAAGCTGGGGCATATGAGGAATGAATATCCTCGACTCAATAAGCCATTCAAGTCATTCAAAAAGAAGGCATTGAAAGCTACTTGGGATGATGATAGTGACACTAATAATGATGCATCTGGAGATGAAGGGACAATGAATCTTTGCTTCATGGCATTCATGGGTGATGACAAATATGAGGTAACCACATCATCTCAATCTTATTATAGCAATAATGATGATTATGATGATGATGAGAGTGATGCATTAGAAGAGCTTCTAGAAAAATATGAACAATTAACTAGGAAACACAAATCACTTAAAAACAAGTTTACATGTGTTTCAAAGGAGAAAAATGATTTGCAAAATGAATTTGACTCTTAAAAAGCTAAAATAGAAAGTTTTAAAAAGGAAAATAAAGCTTTGAAAGAAGAAAATGATAAAATTTCAAAAGAAAGAGATTTGTTGAAAAATAATCTTTCTAAATTTGAACAAGAAGGTGTCAAAATTGATTCTATTTTGAAATGTCAAAAACTTAGTGGCAATGGAGAAGGTATTGGTTTTAATCAAAACTCTTCCTATACCTTTAAGGGAACTATTTTTGTAAAAGTATCTACCTTCACCAAAAAATAAAAAGATTTTAAAGGGAAAAGTGTTCATGTTAGGACAAATAACATGCATAAATGTTCATGTTCATGTAGTAAAGGTTATGTTCATGCATTTAGAAAGAAAAATGTTCATAATCATTCTAGATTTAGGAATGTTATTCGTCATTATTGCAATAGAAAGGGGCATACAAATAGATACTATATTAGGAAAATGCATTGGAGTTATAATGATACTTATGCTTCTAACCCCAAAGGACCCAAATACATTTAGGTACCTAAGAAAAAGTAAATGCATTTGTTTTGATAGGTATGCTTGAAATCCAAGATAAGTGTAAATAAATGATACCTTAATAGTGGATGCTCAAGGCATATGACTAGAAATGTAAGCCTCTTCTCCAACCTTGAAAAATAGGATTATGGTAATGTCACTTTTGGAGACAATGTCAAAGGTAAAATGGTTGGAATTGGTAAGATTGGTAAGGAATTCAACTTTTCCATTAACAAAGTTTTATTAGTTGAAGGATTAAAACATAACTTGTTAAGTATAAGTCAACTTTATGACAATGGTTATAAGATTGTCTTTGATCCTAAAGGATGTTTTATTTATAGAGTATGTGATGACAAGTTAATCTTTCAATGGGAAAGAATTGAAAATGTCTATGTAATTAATTTAGAGTCTTTTACTAATAAAAGTGTTAAGTGTCTTGTTTCTATAAGTGAGGACTCATGGCTATGACATAGAAGACTTGGACATGCAAACTTTGAGAACATTGGAGATCTTGGAAAAAATGAGCATGTAGTTGGACTTCCAAAGATCAAATTTCTCAAGGATAAGGTACATGAAGCTTGTCAAATGGGCAAATAAATAAAATCCTTATTTAAGGTAAAGAATAAGGTAATAACCACTACAAAAAATTAGTTGTATGGCTACGGAATTTAGCTACGGAATTTATTCTGTAGCTAAATAGAGACGGCATAGCGACGGGTGGAGACGGAAAAGATAAAATAGTGACGGCAAAAATGTCCATAGCTAAAACCGTCGTAAAATAGCAACGAAACTATTTCTGTCGCTATATAGGTTCGAATAATTGTTTCCATCACTAAGTTCATCGCAATTTTATAATAAACTTGTTGCTGTAGCGAAATCCGTCACTATTTAGCTACGGAATTAATTCTGTAGCTAAAATCCGTAGCAATTTATAAATTATTAATTTGGATATATAATTTTTCAATGTATGTTTATGTATATATATATATATATATATTTTTTTTTATATATAATATTTAGAGGATAAAAAATTAATTAGTAAATCACGTAGCCCATGGTCATGTGCAGCATTTTATGTAAATAAAAGTGCAGAAATAGAAAGAGGAACACCGAGATTAGTAATAAATTATAAACATTGAAGTTTTAAGTCTTGACAAATTTGTAATCCTTCTTTTTGAATTATACTTATTAATTGGCCATATGTTAATTTATTATACGGTATTGGGTTTCCATAATGTTGTTTAATATGATTCCTAACTTTTTCCCCAAGGAAGAATGGAAGTCCTACTAAGAACTTTTCCTTCCAAAAGGCTTGGTTCGAATCCTCTCTTAACATTTAAACAATTTGACTATAGTATAGCTCAAAGTAAGCAATGTAATGGAGAATGCTCAATGTATAAACCTAAAAAATATAAAAAATATTATAAACAGAATAAGTATCATAAAAAACGTTATGTGTCAAAACCTAGTAAAGAAGAATACTATAAAAAGAAAAGCTATAAACCTTATAAACCTTATAAAAAATATAGAAAGAATTTTCAAACAAATAAACCTCAAGGTAAAAAATCATATAATGATTTAACATGTTATAATTGCGGTAATAAAGGACACACATCTAAATTTTGTAGGTTTAATAAAAAGTATATATATATATATATATATAATTGTATATATAAGTTATAATGCATATAAATATAATAATTATTAAAAATTATATAAACAATTAAACAACGTATAATTTATATAATTTTTTTATTGTATAATTACTAATATTATTTATGTAATGTTTGTAAAAATGTTTTGTTTGTTTTGTAAAATTATAAAATAGAAATAAATTATTTTTTAAAATAATGATTTCAATAATTAAAAATATTATTAATTATTATAAATAATATTTACATATTTAAAAATATATATAGTCTCGTATATTATGAATATTAAGTGTAATAATAATAAAGAATTGAAAATGCATCAAAACGGCGTCGTTTTGTATAGGGTAAAATGGCGTCGTTTTGTATAAGGTAAAACGACGTCATTTTTTATAGGGTAAAACGACGTCGTTTTGATGGTGAGTGTAATTTACATCGTGCAACCCGTGTATTCCATCTCACATTTTTTATTATCAATCCTAATTTCCCAAATTGAATCCCTTTTTCTCATTTCCTTTCTCAATTCGATCTCACATTTTGCTTTGGTAATTCGCTTTTCCACCGAATATCAATTCTTAATTCGATCTCACATTTTACGTTACTATCCAGCATTTGTTGTTGCGTTTCCGACATTGCATTGAAAACGAGCTTCTGGCAAGCATTGAACAATAGCTTCGAGCATTACGGGTTATGGGATCTTCCGGTATTGAGTTGAACAGAACCTGGCATTGAGTTTCTGAGTTAGACATTGAAGCATCACATTGGAGTTAAACTTGGTATGATGGATTTGGGCATCTTCATTGTTGTTTATTATCTGTTGTTTTGGTAGTTGTTCTTGTGAATCAATTAGCCTTTGTTGTACGGTTACATGAGTGCTCATTCCGTTGTATATTGTTTGCCATTTGTCCATGTTATCTATTTGTTTTCATGACTACAACTCTACAAAAGCTCTACTTTTGTAGAAAGAGCTTCTTCTACTTTGCATTAGCTTTCTTTTCCTGCTGCCTTTTTCATCATATCAGCTTTCTCCTTTAGGCTGCACTTCTCCAGCAACTGTCCTTCATCTAGCAACTTCTCCTTGGCAGGCATATTTGATGTATGGAACTTGTAATTGAAGAAAAGGTGCTTCTATTTTGAAGGTGAACTCTGTGTCCTGTTTATCTAGTTATTTGTCCTGCTTCTCTAGTTGGTAACCATGATTTTAGTTATTTATTTGTGTCAATTTATCATATTACAGGCAACATATAACATTGGTGGACACTGCATAAATGCCTCCGTCATACGTAATTCCATTTTTGAAATAGAGTCACACTACTCAAAACTGGTATGCCATCTCATCTTAAATCTAAATATCTGATTATGCTTTTGTGATTGGTCATCCATGCCTACGCATAAACATGAGAAGGCATACATAACTTGGACTGCCAATTATTGGACTAAATTGCTTGCAAGAATTAGCTAATGTTTTGGTATTCTATTGTGGTTAGTCTTTGTTTGTAGGCTACATGAATTTGTTGCTTCCTTGCGGCGATATGCTTCCTTTATTTTGAAACTTACATTTGTCCCTTGTGTGTGTTCATTGTGTTAAATTTTTTTACAGAAACAATTTTATTGGGATGAGACAAAATTCTCTGTTCAGGTTATGTACCAGGCTTGGAGGGACAAGGCATCGGCACGATAACCATTTATACCATTTATATCATTTTAAAAATAACGTTTAATATAAAATTTATAGAAGTATGTTTCCATTAACACTTATAAATTTCGTGTAACAGGTACAAAGATATGATGAACAAATTCAAGACAAAGAGAAAGCAACATATTTTCTATAGTGATTCGACTTGGGCTGCCTGGCTACGTTATTAGGAGTTGCCTGAAACACAGCTGCAGAGTGCTACGGCTTCAAGAAATCGACGTGGTGCATCTGGACATGGCATTTCTACTCACACTTATGGCTCGAAGATTATGTCTGGTCATAAGAGAGATTGGGTAACTTTGTTATTTTATCATTAATCAATTCATTTTACTTTTATTTATTGCTTATTATGGATGTGTTTACCATTTAGATGGAGCAAAATGAGGGCCGAGAGCCGAAACCTCATGAACTTTTCGTGTACACTCATACATGAAAACATGATAGCGTAAATTTCATCGATGATAGGTCATGTGAGATCAATGTAAGTATAAATTTTTTAATAATATCATTTTAATTTATGCAATTCAAATTAATGTCATTGTATTATATAATTTTATTAGGATCGGGTGACACATATGCGGGAGGCAGCAACGCAACAAAATGACATCATAGATGACTCC
>CANYBF013321302.1:0-15497 GCA_948192965.1 Dalechampia spathulata
TTTAAAACTAAAATATAAAAAGATGGAGATAAAGAGAATCTCGATCAATTCCGCTGCTGCTGCTATTCCGTCTTCTATTCTTTTCGATTCCTCCTCAGCTGCTTCCTCAATGTCTTGATGAAAGGCTATGAATAAGAACAGAAAATAGAAGAAAAGATTAGCAATCAAAATAATTGAATCTCCTATTCTCTCCATCTCCCCCTACACCTAAAACATAACATAGACTCTTATAATCGTGAGTGAATGAATGTATGTGTCTGTGTCTGTGTCTGTGTCTCCCCACGTTCTGAATGAATAAAACCCTAATAACTGTCTCAATAAAGTAAATGCATCCTAACCGTCTAATTATTATGATCCTAGGGCTGGAAAAGGAAGGGAAAAATGACCTAAATGCACCACACGAGTCGTGTAAATATTACACGAGTCGTGTGGCTTTCGAAACGATCAAAAAGAGCAAAAATAGAAGGAGGCCGAATCGTACACGAGTCGTGTATGGCATCCACGACTCGTGTATGGCTCGTAGAGGAAGAAAAATGCAGAAAACTGAAAAGAGCGAGCCTTACACGACTCGTGTAAGGCATACACGAGTCGTGTATGACTCGCACCACTCGTAAAAATGCTAATTTCTAAACTAAGATGTGGAAACTAAAGTTCTAAGACCTAAAACTATTATTTAACTATAAAATAACACCTAAGAAACTTATTAAATGCATGTAGAATCCATCTAAATAAAGCTAATTCCTAAGCTATATGAAATATCATGAGAATTATGCAAAACATGTATGAAAATGTATGAAATTATGCTAAGTATATACTATATGAATATGATGCATGAGAATATGAATAATGCATGAAATACTATATTATATGCTTATGTTTGAAGGGAAAAACATGAAAACAATACTTAAAAGGACATTCTATTAAGGGGGAAAATGTAGGTAAAAATCATGGTTATCAAATATGGATATGATAAATCTTATATTCAATTATATTTATAAATTATTAAATGAATAAAAGTCTCTTGAGGATCAACTTAAAACTTCTACTAAAATACATATAGTAATTTTAAATTATTATTAAAAATTGAAAAATAAAATTACTCAATCATATATCTTTCTTAAACTTGAACCAAGTGATAGGTGTATTCATATATAATTCATCTCCATATTCATGAATATAGAAAAGAATTTTATTAAAAATTGAAAATTATTCTTTAATTTATACTATATTTATTGATTTAAGAGAGTTTTACATAAATTACAAAAAAAAAAGGAGAATTTCTTACATGAATGTCATGTTTCAAACCTTTTCAAATCTAAGGAAAAAGTTTAAAATTATTACAAAATATCAATTGAATAATTACATGGGACTTAGCCAAAATATCATATAAATCTTATATAAATCTTATGACATAAATATTTCCATAATAGAAAAACATACCAAATTTAGAAAAGCAAATTGTAACAAACCTATAATTTAAAAGCTTTCCAACAATAAAATATAAAACTGAAAGCTTCAAAATTTCAATTTTAATCCAATATAAAGAAGAATGGTTTGAAGAACATAGTTATTAGATCCAAAAATCTTTATTCTTCATGTTCCAATTTTAACATTCTACAACAGATAAATCTAGATTCAAATCAACCTAAAAATCAAAATTCATCAATTCAAATTAATTATCAATTGAAAATAAATATACACAATTAATTGAAATAATATTTTACTTGAAAATAAAAAAATAAATAAATTGATTTCAGAAAGGATTCAATATGTATTACTTACAAACTAATTATTTACATTATATTAAAGATTTTAATAAAATAAAGATTTACTAATATATACATACATCTTACTAAAGATTATAAAAAATATATCGATAAAAATTTACATTATATTAATAAAATAACTAGTTATTTATTAAGATTTATTAATGACTATTTTTGTAAATAGAACATGTCGCACCCAATGGTTGAAACATGCTCCCGTAGGATGATTATTGAAAGTTGCATATTTAAAAATTCATTAATCATTCTACAAATAATCTGTAAATTTTTTTTGATAAAATATGTGTAGTCTATTTTTGAAACTATTTTTTTTATCACATGTGGCTCCACTATCATCTGTCATATAAAATATTCATAAAATAAAATATGACATGTTATTTAATCACTTCCTGTATATAAATATCATTTGTAGAATTTAGATAAGCTATACACACAAGGTGGTTTTAGTATTTTTGTTGATATACAAGGATAAAATATTTTTATCACATCCTCAATCGAGCATCCACTTTGCATTCATGAATTGATTGATATGTTATATTTTTATATTTATTGGTGTGATAATGACATGAAATTATACCATTGATGGAAAATACATGATATGATATGTATTATATGCTATGATGTTGAGATAAGGAAAATTGACGAAATCACTGAAACAGACCTACTGAATGATGATTAATTGATGATTTTGATATAAGGACACTTTATATATTTAAATATGTATGCTTAGGATGATTGATTTAACATAAGTTTAATAATATATTTGGAATTAATTATGATGTCATAATTGGGTATTGATGATGTACGCATAATGAGTAATGATGATGTAAGCATGATGCATGCATATAAGTTTAATTATGATTCTAATGTATTAGAGAATAAGTAATCATGGATTAATAATGTATTAGTAAAAGTATATAATAATATATAAATATTAGAAAAGTATAATTAGTATTTTTATTAATGATGTCATGATAATGTCATAAAGTGGTAAGAGTGATGTCATATTATGTTAATGAATAAATTAATGGTATGTAAGTAGATAAATAAATAAATATGTATTTGAAAAGAATATTAGTTAGTGGAGATTTAAGTTAATATATTATAATGAAAGTGGGATTGGAAAATGTGTTAGTGGTGTAGGAAATTGTATTAGTGGATGGAGAGAGAAAATAAAGAATTATAGTTTATTAATTAGTGGAAAAAGATGAAGGGTTTTTATTATAAAATAAGGTGTATTGGAATAAGTATAGAGTATAAAAATACATGTAAATGAGTGTTGATTGGTGGAATTTAAATCATATACGTATAATTATATGTATTGAGCTATAATATAGTATTTGAGGGTGTAGTATGGAGCTACCCTAAATGTGGATCCATTTCATACAAATTTAGGGTGCATTTGGACTAAAATTCCACTCATTTATGCTCCCTTTATCCCTTGGCCCAAATATATCCATATAATCTTCTCCATTATCCTCTTATCTTTTCATTTCTAACGTATCTTCTTCATTTCTCACTTATCCTCTTAATGTTCTTACATTTTCTTTATCCTTTCATCAAGAAACTGAAACTAAACTTCATCCTACCTCCATTTTCTTTCCAAACCATATGCTCAAAGTTAGTTCCATGCATGAAGCTTAAGATTTAGTTCAAGATATCTTCTTTCCACTTTGTTTTTGAAGAAAGCGCATGCATTTCTTCTTCAAGCAACAAAACCACAAGCTTCCTCCTTCATTTTTGGCTTTAAATCTTCAAGTTCAAGCTAGCTTTGTATGTTTTCTTCAATTTGGGTAGAAGATTATTCTCTTTCTCACCTTTTAAAAGAGTGACCAAAACACTTCTTTGATGATTCATCAAGCGTAAGTTGAAATCCTTTGTAAACCATGTCTTTTTCAAGTAAACCGAAACTTGTTTGAACTCTAACTTCATTTTTTTGGTTTGATCTCACTCTTTAAGGTACATGAATGTTTGTTTAAGTTGTAGATCAACTTAAAGGAAGTCAAAGAGGTGAAATTTCATTCAACTCTATAGCAACATCAAAGGGATATCAAGTTTAAATTGAGATTTTTGTGGTTTGACTAAAGGTGAACCTTAGTGAGTATGATTTAGTAGTAGATCCATGAGATTTGTGCACTTTATGTGTGATTTATGGTATGGGTAGATTGTTTATGGTATTTTGGGTAGATTTAGTTGATGATTTGAAGGTTAAAAGGGTTAGTGATGTAAAAAGCATGAAATAAAGTGATTAATGATTGTGTATGTGTGTGTCTCTTGGGATTTCCTTCTTAGCCGAAACATTTTAATGAATATTACTAATGGATGGTAAGTTTAAAACATGATTTAAAGTGATTTATTAAAAATAGAAGGTTAATGGTTAACAAGATGATAAAAGTTAAATAATAAGTTAAGTAAATTTGATAATTTAAGGCTAATTCTTCATTTTAAGTATATATGATTTAAAGGCTATGGAAAATGATTAAGTTAAAGTATGATTTAAGTATTTAACTTTGAATTGGAGTTTAAATGGAAGTTTTATAAAAATGTGTATATATGAGCATATGGTATAGTTAAATAAATTGGACATAAGACATGATTTTAAGAGAATAAATGGAACTAAAATGGAGGTATACGATCATAAAGTTTTTGTGAACTTAAATGATTATTAAAATAAGCATATTAAGTGTATTTGGGAGGTTTAATGAAGTCATAAATAAATAGTATAAACTGGTTTGGTTAATGTGAAAGTATGCTGACTAAATTGGAGGATATAATGAAGTATGACATAAATAGTGTTATGAAGCTTGTGATAAATTATAATTGAGAATCAAAAATATTATTTAGTGTGATAAATGTTAATAAGGAGTTTAATGAATTAGTTAATTAGTGGTATGATATGGTTACTTAAGAATTTAATCTATTGACAGAAGTGAAGTTTGAAAAAGAGAAGTATAATGAAATGATTTTTAATTGAGATTTATACTAAGGACTTAAATGATAATTAAAGTAAGTATATTAAGTTTTATGAAGAGATTTAATAAGTCCATAAGTGAATGATATAATAAGATTCTAAATAAGATTCAAATTTGGTGGACTAAATTAAGTTAACAGTGAGGTATATAAGTTTTAAACATATGGTTTTAAGATGATTAAACTTATATGATTGTATTGGATATCTTAATTAATAAGTTAAAGGATAGATGGCATATAAATTGAAATTGGTTAAGTGAAGTTTAAGTTGAATATATGATATATGATTATACTTAAGTGATGGATAATGAATATGTTAAAGCATATAGCATATAATATGAAGATGTTAATGGAAGTGTTAAGTAAATAAGTAATAAGCAGTCATAATAAATGCTATTGGATAGGTGATTAAGTATGATAATGACAGGAATATATTAAATTAAGGTCATTATTTAAGTTATTAATTGGTTATATTGATATCATGAAATTATTAAGTGATATCTAAATGCTTTGCTAATAAGTTCTGATATTAAACATTCTTATTATATGCATAAGATATTATGGAATTTTATTAGATAACAATAATCAAGTATGAAAAGTATTATATTGAGAAACTATAACAGATATTTGATTAGGATATTATTAAGTAATCAGAATTGTGATATTAATGGATTTTATATTATATCATAATAATATCTATTATAATACTCTGTGATTTAACAGTAATTGGTTGTCAGTAGAATATAAATATGATTAGTTATAAGAATTTGATTAAGTTATAAATTTTGGATATTAAATGATCAGCATTCAAATGATAACAGTTTAGTAAATTGATAATAAAATATTAATTGATTAACAAAATATTAGTATGATATTAATTAAGGAATAAGATAAGAATCTGTTTAAGTAATATGTGCTGGTTCTTTATAAATGGTAAGTGACATGAAATTATTTGTCTGGTAATTGATATTAAGGTATCAACTGTTTTATTAAAGGATGTAGTTTTAGTTAAATAATAAAGGAACAATTAAGATATAATCATATATGATAATTGATTATATAAGAAATGAATTATTAATGAACAGAGTTTTATAATTATGATATATTGGTGAATTGTAATGCAGCAGTAAAGGATAACATATTTTATTAAGAAATGCTATAAAACAGCAAATAAATTAGATGTTAATTAAAATAACTTATATGAGTATAGGATATTAATATAAATGATAGTATGGTTTTTCTATTTGGTATTTAGATACAGTAAATGAATTGGACTGTTATAAATGATTAATGAGTTTTGAACAATGGTATATAAGTTACAAGCATAAAATAATGAATGATCGACTTGGAATATCAATTATTAATTAAATATGAATATTGCATTATGATTAGGTAATTTAGTGGATAATCCTCACGTACCACCAAAGGATTTAAATAAGGGAAAGGATATTCTAGGTTTGTGTTAGTTTAATTGGAAGTCCTAGATTATTAAATGATCAAAGGGGGATGGTATGGTAATGCAATAGCATTACATAATAAATAATGATATAATGTTATATATAGTTATCATGTCATAAACATCATTGCATTTATCATGAAATATGGCATAGCATGACATGGAGAAATAAGGAAGGTGGAAAATAAACAAATGAAAGGAAAATGATTATATGAAAGGTATTGGATATTATGAAATGAAATTCCTATAGAAATAAAAATGGAAGAATAAAGGATATGAAAATTAATAAAATGATAATGAAGTGGATTTTAGTATATTGAACCACATATATGAAATGGAAAGAAAATCCAATACAATGTGTACATATAAAGGCAATGATATGATATGAAATGATACAGTAAAAAATGAGGGAGAATGCATAATATGAATGCATTCTCATAAATAAGCATTTTTTATGCAAATTTGATGTTGATATAATAATTGGTATAATGTTTTGCACTCATGCAAAGAAATGCTAAAATAACATACATACCATAGCATTCATATTTATGATAATAATGATATTGAAAGTGATATTAATGACATGGAGCATAACTACGTATATTTAATGAATAATAAAATGTTAGTAATAAATATTGATAAGAATAATTAATAAAGATAAAAATGGCATATGATATATATATTGAATGATGTATTGAATGGTGCATATTAAATAATTAATATTATGATTTAATTGTTATTATTATATCATGAATATGTTAATGAAATTGTTTATGAAGTTATTTTATTATTATATTTACATTAAATGATATACTAGCACTACTGAGTTTTATACTCAGTGTTTGTCAATTGATAAAGGTAGGAACAAGTAAAGCCGGGGAGCAAGATCATTAATGAAAGTAACTGGACATTCCAATAAGCTATTGGTAAATGGTTTGGATTTCGTCAGACTTCTATTTCGTCAATAATCATGCAACTATTAAAATAAGTACTTGGCAGTAACTAAAATTATGATAGATGGTATTTTTAAATAATTGACAATATTATTAATTATGATGATAATGACTTATGACGATCCTTAAATATGTAAAATAATGATGTGTGTATGTTAATAACTTTAATAAGGTGATGTTTAAAACTATGATAGTATGATAATACCTAGGAATGATAATGGATTGGATATAGTTGACGGATTGTATGAATGATAATAGATATATATATAAAAAAATAATTTTCGCACTTAATCATAAATGTATGGAATCCTTTGTAGAATGATTATTGATTTTCTTAAATAGAGAATTAGTAATCATACTACGGGAGCATGTTAAGTAGCCAAAAGAAGTGACAATTTTACTGCCTTTAAACTATACAATGATAGTTGCATAACAAAATATTCGCTAAGAATACATTATATCACCCAAAACATGGTTCTGAGGGTTATACAAGTCTCAAAATATCCTGAACATCGTTGGTGCCTCACTGATCCGGACATCTCTATGAATTACTTTGACTTGCATTCATCAAACGATAAATGCTAAGTATAAACTTAGTAATATCAAATAATACCTATATTATAAATAAAATTTAGTTACCCTATTATAATATGAATATAATTAATAAATAATATAATTAAAGAAATTTATAATAAATAATCATAATAAATATAGAAACAATAAAATTATCCTTCATCATATAATAATAATAATAATAATAATAATAATAAGTTTTTGTAGCTAAATTTGTATGTTAGCCAATTTTCTATAAATCAATTACAATGTTGTTCTATTAATCGAATAATAGCATTAATATGTGCGATGTCAATGAATGCAATTTATAAGTTGAATTCCTCTTTTCATGTGAAAATGATATACTATATAATAATTAATGCAAATGTGTTACATTTCTCTATTTTCTATCATTTTGTTAGTTCTAGTATATATATATATATAACTATGTGTGTCTTATTCCTCCAAAACGTTATGTTAATAATTCATGATGCATGATTTTATCATGTATGCATTTATGCATTAATGATGCAGCTCTAATTCGTTAACATTCTAGATATATCAACATCACATATCCCATATTAATAAACAACAATTAAATATCCATAATATTTTACGTTCCAAAGCTTGAATCGTCAAGCCCTTTATTACACTTGCAATTTTATTTACAAATAGATATTATTAGGCACAAACATGTTTTCGCTTTGCCTTTATCTATCCGAGAGATAGGGGTAGTGGCTGTCCTATTTTCCTCACTTGTTAAACATGAACAGTATAAACATTTATAACCATATGTATATCATGCATATACACCTTTTTAATAAACACTCATATTCCATTTAGTGCCAATGTTGTTATTTTTATCTGCATAAATATACAATTCATATATTAACTCACATGTATGAGGTTTAGTTTGGCTTCCTCTGTTATGTTTGAATCATTAAAATGGTTAGATCTAATGTGCTTTATATTTATTTGATAAATTTTCATGATGTTGTGCCAATTAATTGATCATTTTAACTAAAGTTGATATCGTTAATGATTCTATGATTCAATCAATATATATTTATTCATTACTTTAAGTTTCTACATTAAATTCACATGTCTCTAAACCATAGACATTGAATTTTTCTATTACTTACTTTCCTCGGAACTAATTTATGGCATAAAATATGTGATTCATTAGTATTCTCTATGTTTTCTTATGAGTACTTCTACTAATATTGTATGAATTTAGTTTGTCAAAAACATGTGGTGTTGTCATCTCGAAGTGTTGGTTACAGGTGATAAATGAGTATTTTCGCATAAGGACTAATTAAATTGTTGATTACACCCTCATGTCTTTGGAGGTTTATACATACATTTATATATATTTGTCCAAAGTATGTGTTACGCCCGCGTCTAGGACCCTATAGTTTGTACGTATACGTATGATTGTTAGGGTGTATGTATGTATGTAGACATGTATGTATCTATGTATATATGCAATTAATGGATATGATGTGATGATGTTTATATGAAAATGCATGTTAATGGAAGTGAGCATGATGGTTAAGTGCTTGTGCTTGAATGTGTGGCTATAACTTGATATGTATGTGCCTTTAGACTTGGTTGTGAGTCGTTGCCTTATTGAGAAGCGTGTCTTCTCGGTTGGATAAGGGACGGCTTGTGTATGTGATTGGGTATGCGTTATGTTAGAAATAGCCCTTATACTGATTAAGGGGCAGATGTTGGAGCAGAGCGGAGAGATCGAGTGAAGCGTAGCGCATCGAGCGAATGAAGCAGAGTGACGACATCTGCCCATCAGGGGGAGTTTCATGAGTTGTGGTTGGGGGTGCGGGGGCGGAGCCCCCGCGGTACGGTACGAGGTATTTTGGTAATTATACCGTTTAGGGTTATTATTAAATACGGATGAGTTTGGCTTGCCAAAAGGCAGGTTGTGTGATTTTAGGGAGTGGTATGGGCATACGGGATAGCCGTACGGTCATACGAGGCAGAGAATTTCAAGGGTTTTAGTTCCTCGAGGGCGTACGGGCGTACGGGCGTACCAATAGGTGGTACGGCCGGACGCCAACTCGCAGGAAATTTGGTTACTCAGTAAAGCTCGCAGGAATTAGGGCGTACGGGCGTACCAGAAGGTGGTACGGTCGTACCACAACTCGCAGGTTTTTAGGTTTGTTAGGTTTTTGGGGTCGGTACGGGCATACCAATATCCGTACGGCCGTACGCGACTTTAATTTAACTTTTTAAGGGTAAAAACATAACATTTTCCTTAAGTTTCTTACCTTTTCTTCAGCCAAAACCTTCCTTAAACCTTAAGGAATATTCCACTTAGCAATTCTAAACATCCCGAACGTACGAGAGCTAGGAGTTATCGTTTGAAGTTGCTATTGTCGAGAGTTCAGGCTTACGTTAGCAAGCTTCCTACTACAGGTTTGTGTTAAGTCTATGTTAGTTGGTTCCTCTATGGTTCCTATTGCTAGCTTGGAATTGAAGCAAGGTCTTACATGTGATAATTCTCTATGCTATGTTCTTAATGATGCTTGTATCGATTGCTTAATGATTATATATGTGGAAATGATGCTCATACAATACAAACATGCATTGGGAAAGGAGAATGAATAGAGGAAAGAGAATAACAAGGAGAGTGATGAGTGCAGAGCTATGCTCTGGGCATGCTGGGTTAATTATGATAATGGATTCCTTTAAGGAATCATATAGATTATTGCCCTCCCAAAAGGGAGATGAGTCTTGAGACATACAATAGGAAATGGGTGTATTACACCATACAATTAAATGCCCTCCTTCGGGAGATGAGTACCGGTACATACAGGGACCCAGTGTGTGCGAAAGGAAATGTGCACAATGACAGGAAAATAAGAGAGATTGAAAGAGGGAAGAGAAAAGGAATGTGAGGCATGTTTTCATTTCATTGCATTGATTGGACATGTATTCCATGATGCTTTGAATGTGTATGTTTATCTATGTTTCTTAGCACCACTAAGTTTTATACTCAGCATTTATCATTTGATGAACGTAGGTTCCAAGCCCATAGGAGAGCCACCAGAGAGGCATTAGAGGTCGTCAGCAGAGAAGCTATTCTCGAAGTGGTACAGGAGCTGTCTGGCAATCTCCATTCTTTTTTGTATTAGTAGGCTTGTATTAATCATAGTGGCAGTAGAAGTTAGTATTGTTTTGATGGTGGGACAGTTATGTATATAGAAGAACCTATGTATGTTTTGGTTATATAATGAAAGTTATTATTTAATTAGACTGTGTGAATGAATGAATGTTTATTACCTAGGGAATGTTGCATGTTTGCTTGCATGAATGCCACGCTACCCTTCTCCTCACCATCAAACACAGGATAGTGTCCCCATACGACTGTGTAGGTACTGCGCATGGAATGTATCCCTTGTAGGATACGTGGCGGCTTTCCTTAGGGGCAGTCGTTGCGTATGCTATGGGAGCATGTTCCTCCAGGTATGGGCTGGGGTGTAACACGTGGATCACGGATAGCTAATCTGACTTGCTTCAGAACCAAGTCACCTTCCTGTACAGCAACAAGCTTGACCTTTTTGTTGAATGCATTTACCATGCACTTCTTATAAAGCTGTAGATGATAGAGAGCCTTCAGCCGCTTCTCATCAATAGTAACTAGCTATTCCTACCTGACCCTTTTCCACTCAGCCTCTTGCAACTGAGATTCTAGAATAATACGAAGTGACTTCAGCTCCACTTCAATTGGCAACATGACTTCTGTCCCGTAAACTAGAGAGTAGGGGGTAGCACCCATAGGATTCCTTATAGTGGTTCGATAAGCCCATAAGGTAAATGGTAAATACTCATGCTAATATCTATAAGTCTACACTGTCTTGGCTAAGATCCGCTTGATCGTCTTGTTAGCTGCTTCGACTGCCCCGTTAGCTTGAGGGTGATATGGAGAAGATTGGTTATACTCGATCCTATACCTTTCCAGTAAGTCAACCATTTAGCCCTAGAATTACACTCCATTATCAGATACCAAGTGATGTGGTATCTCACACCGGTATATGAGATAAACTTGGCAACCTGCTTTGCCCCCAATTTATTGTAGGATTTGGCCTCCACCCACTTAGAGAAGTAATCAACAGCCACCAATATATATCGATGCTCGTTAGAAGCATTAGGATGAATTTCACCCATGATATTTATTCCTCAAGTTGAGAATGGCCAAGGTGTAGTCAAATTCTATAATTCAACCGATGGTAGGTGACTCAAATCACCATGAATCTGACACTCATGACACCTTTGTACAAACTATATGGAGTCTATCTCTATAGTGAGCCAGAAATATCCTTGGTGTAAGATCTTCTTGTAAAGAGCAAATCCATTCATGTAGGACATGCATACACTAGCACATATTGTCTGCATGACTGATTCAATCTCCTTCCCAGATATGCATTGAAGTTGAAGACCATCTACTATTCTTCTATAAAGAACACCCTAATGCCAGGTAAAGTTAGATGCTAGTGTGCGTAGAGCTAGCTTGTTAGTCTTGTTGGCTTCTTTCGGATAAGCACCGGTTTTAAGAAAATTCATGATATCAGCATACCATGGGATCTCATCTTGTTGGTCTAGCACCATAACTCATTCTCCTTCATAGCAAGGAATCCTTGATTACTCAATGAATACAGGTTGAATTTAACTCTATGGTCACTTACAAACTTAAGCCATTGTGGCCAATTCATCAGCTATCTGATTCTCATCATGTGGTATATGAATAAATTGACAGGAGCTGAAATTACAAACCATGAGCTTCATGTATTTAGCATAAGGCTTGAGCCTTTCTTCTTTATATCCCACTCAACCATGGATTGGTGAATGACAAGCATCAAATTGCCTAATATAGCAACATCTTGGGCACCAACCACTAGAAGTGCTTTAAGCCTCAATAAGCATGCTTCATACTCAACCATATTATTGGTGACTGGAAAGCTCAGCCGCTTTGAAAGCATGATCAATTCACCTTCAGGACTGATTAGCATAACCTTTATGCCTACACCTCTTCTATTCACTATGCCGTTGAAATACAACTGCCATTTTTGGACGTCAACTGTCCCAAGTGCTCATTTGGGAAGTTTAACTCAAAGGTGTCAGAATCATCCACTAGCCTGGATGCTAAGAATTTGGCAATTGCTCTACCTCTAATCACTTTGGTAGTGATGTACCGCACATCAAACTCTGATAATAGGATCACCCACCTAGAGAGTTTTCCTACCAGCAAAGGAGCTTCATACAAGTATTTCATAAGGTTAATCTTTGAGATTGCCTGAACTTGGTATGACTGGAAGTAGTGTCTGAGTTTCTTGGTAACCCAGACCATAGCTATGCATAGCTTCTCAATAGTGTTGTACTTGTATTATGTTGGTAATAGCTTCTTACTCAAGTAATAGATAGTGTGTTTAACTCCGAATTCATTCTCCTGAGCCATCATAGCACTCACTGATTCCTCTTCTAAGGTTAGATAGAGTAGTACTGGTTTTCTTGGTGGAGGTGGTTGTAAGATCAATGGGTTGGAGAGATAATGCTTCACCCTCTCAAATGTGATCTGGCAATTCTCATCCTAAACCATAAGCTGGTTTTTCCTCAAAATCTTGAAGATAAGATCATACATAATAGTGAACTTAGCAATGAATTTGTTAATGTACTGGAGCTATCCTAGGAATCCCCTGACTTTGATCTTAGTTCTGGGAATAGACATCTCATAGATCGACTTTGCCTTATTTGGATCCACTTCAATACCCCCTGACTGACAATGTGATCCAACAGCTTACCGGACATCACCCTAAATGTGCACCTCTTTGGATTCATCCTAAACCTATATTTCTCAACCCGTGTAAGAAATCTATCAAGAGCAGTTAGATGCTCTTCTCTAGTAGAAGATTTCACCATCATTTCATCCATATAGACTTCAACCTCCTTGTAGATTAAATCATGCAACAGGGTTATTGCAGCTCTCTAATAAGTAGCACCTACATTTTTCAATTCAAAAGGCATGACCTTATAATAATAGGTCCCTTATTTTGTAATGAAAGTTTTCTTCACCTTATCAGTGATAGCCATTAGGATTTGATTGTACCCAAAAAAATCCATCAACGAAGGAATACATAGCACTAGTGGCTACACTATCGACTAGCACATTGATATAAGGTAAAGGAAAGTCATCCTGTGGGCATGCTTTGTTTAGGATCCCTGTAGTCTACGCAGACCTTGACCCTACCGTCTTTCTTGGGAACCAAAACCATATTGGCCAACCATTCAGCGTAGTCAACCACTTCAAGGAATTTGGCATCCAACTGCTTTTAGACATCCTTTTTAACCTTCTGGGCCCATTATAGTTTGAGGTACCATAGTTTTTGCTTAACTAGCTTAAACCCAAGATTGGTAGGAATTCTATGTTTCGTGATGGTTCTGTCGACACCCGACATGTCTTCATAGCCTAGATCAAAGGCTTTTATCTGCTTTTTCAGTGCACTAATTATTTTTTTTCTCTCTTCAGAGGTCAAGTTTGATGCAATCTAGAGTAAACAAGGCTTGTCATCTATGTTAATGTTAACATTTTCAATGCATGATGCGTTAATATAAAAAATGCTCATGTTCATGCACAATGCCTTCAGAATACATATCATAAATATAAGTAAAGTTATTCTTCATTGCATTATATTTAAATGGGATTACATCATCATTGAATAAAACATCAATTGGGATGTCAGTGTCCTCATATAGCAATCCATCAAAGGTGCTATCCACCAAGGTAGTAATGTCTTCGTAGACCTTTGGCAACAGTAGGTCCTCCATGTCCAAGTTCTGTAGCTTGGCTCTTAGTACGGCAATTGTGGTAATTTCTAGCTCCAGGCAGCCAGTGGTGAGATTAGCAACATCACTAAAGATCTGAAAAGTGTCATCAGGGCTGATGGTGTAAGAAGTGGCAGCAGCCTTCTCAATTACTGTTAAGGCTAACAGATCATAGACATCACCAAAGATGGTATACTACTGATTAAAGAAGTCATCCGAGTTGAGCAACCTTGAGCAATGGTCATGTTATATCTCTCCTTGAATAAAGATAACCATCTTGCACTCCTCTAGCTTATCTGAAGTATAGGGATTAAACCCAATGCAATACCTCTTCTCCCACATGGCTATAGGAATGTCAAACTCTACCGGACCTTGATGATACCAACCTAAACCTTTACCAAGCATAAAGTTCATCATTTGCATCATCCTCTTTATAGTAGGACTCAATTGGTACAAGTATGATTCAGGCTTTTTGATGGTAACAATCTAAAAACCAATCATAAGAGGAACAACAATCTAAAAATGAGTATGATGCAAGCTAAAGTAACTTCATCATCAACAGTAATGGTAACCACACCCTCATTATATGGAAACTTGATCTTCTGGTGCAAGGTGGACGGCACACCTCCCAGGGGATGGAACCATGGTTGGCCTAATAGTAATGCAAATGACACCAGAATGTTGAGAATTATAAACTCTACCACTGATTCAATCAGCCCGACTGTAACAGTAACCTCTCATATAGACTCATCATAGGCTCTAATGATAGTCTTACTTGATTTCAAGTCTAAAAGCTGAACCTCGATGTCACACCCAGCCCATACCCAGGCGGACATGCTCCCACGACACAGACAGTGACCCTTTAAGAGAACCACTAACTGTGACGTCAGGGATACATCACAAACTCGTCGTATGGGGACCCACTCTAAGCCTAATGGTGGTTGT
>CANYBF013321834.1:0-25497 GCA_948192965.1 Dalechampia spathulata
GCACAACCACCATTAGGCTTAGCTAGGTCCCCATACGATGTGTACTCGATGTATCCCTTGTGGTATAGATGTTGGTCCTCGTTGAGGGTTAGTGTCTATGCTACGGGAGCATGTCCTCCTGGGTATGGGCTGGGTGTGACACAAGGAAATAAAGCTAACTTGATACCGTCAGTTGTATGCCCGTACCATACAACAAAGCAATTTGGTTTGCGTGTACCAAAACAGGTCCGCCCGTACCACTTATGAAAATATACTTTAAAATGACAAATAACTTAAATTGATTCACACATGACACACATATCAAAATCTTGGGTCTAACAATACTATTAGAATATTTAATAAAAAATAAAAAATCAATAAACTAAACAAAAAAGTTTGATGAAGATGTAGATTGAATGAAAATTATTGATTAGTTAAGAGATAAATTGATAAGAACAAATAAGTTTTGGGGTAGTATGAAACTTTCTTGGTATGTATGGTATTTGTACCTTAAAAAAATGAAAAAATATTTAAAAATTTTATTTTGAATAACTTGAGGTGTTAAAATGAAAAATTATAACAAATTTAGCATCTAAAGATATTTATATATTATATTTTAAATAAATTAAAGTGTTAAAATAATAAATATCAAAATTGAGATGTGAAAGGTGTTAAATATTTATTAGCCTATATTTCTTTTAATGTAAAGAATAATGGGATACTATAATATTTTTCAATATTATTAATCTATATTATTAAAGAGTTACATTTTTAACACTTTTATAAATATATATACATACATTTGTTGATAAATGAAAAATACATATTTATGAAAGATAAGAAAATATTATAAATAACTTTTTTTATTAATGTAATGGTTAATTTTATGATATAATTCATTTTTTCAAGGGCGGAGGCAGAAGGGGTGTCGAGTGTATTATAGCTCTAATTTTCTTAATAAATTTAAAAAATATAGGTGTAATTTTTACATATTATAGAAGAAAAAAAATAAATAATTCATATTTTTAGTTAATTTAATTTTACAATTTATAGATTTGATATATCATCTTTTATTGTTTTATTATCTATATAAATTTTTATATTAATATTAATAAACATCATCAATATTTTATGATTAATAAAAATTGATTTTAATTTTAACCTTTTCTAGTTCTACTGTTAAATTTTCATTGATTTATTTAAACAGAAAATATAAAATTAATATAAATGATTTTTAAAGTAAATGAAATTTTTAGATTCAAGTTTCAAGATGAATAATATATAAAATTATACAATTTTATGATATATATAAATTAAATTTGATACACTAAAAATAATTTTATTGAACATATTATAATTCAATCATTAATTGGATATAATATTTATATGAATATTTATATGTCTATCATAATAGATAATATTTATATTAACAATTAAAATGATAATTTTATAATTATATAATTATATAAATTAGAAAAATGCAACTATGGAATATCCTTTTATTATAAGCTTCCTTTAAAGAAATTTAAAATGCAATAACTAAGATTATTATAAAAATTTATTTTCATTATATATATATACAAACACAAACTTTTAAAATTATGACTTTACTCATTTTTTTATTTTTTATTATATATATGCTAAAATTTAATGCTAAAAATTACAAATAATTAATAAGAAAAAAAACTATTAGCCTACTTAGTTCCTTTGTTAAATTTTGATTTAACAAATAATTTTTTTAGTTGATATGAAATTTATTAAAAAATTATTGATATGAATATAGTATCATTTATGACAATTTGTAGGTTAATGTTTAGTACAAATGTACCACTTGATATATACAACCGTATTAATACTACTGTCAAATTATTGATTCTTAGATGTCTTGAGATATAGATACTTATACAATCGTACCATCCTAAAAAAATAGGGACACCATGTGTCATTGAATTGATAACCATCTTTCGACTAACCTAGATTCCTCCGTCCCTCAGGACCAACAAAGGGTGATACAGAAGTAGTCACATGTTGTCCATCAACTACACCTTTTGACTTGAAATATTTTTATAATTTTCTAGTTTATCTTAGAAAGATTATAATAGCTCTTAATGCATTTACTGCTTAGAGTAATGGAGCTCTGTAGTCACAGAAATATATTTATTATTGAAAATCAATTCTATAAGGTAAGTAACTTGATTCTTTGAATTATTAAGCTCTCTTTCTTTTTATTGAATATCAAAAGCTCTCTTGCTTAGTCTTGAACTTGTCATTTATTTTGGATTGTGAAAATAATTAATTGGGATTAATTATTGTATTTTGAGAGGATTTATTATGAATTGATCTTAATTATGAAAGTTTGAATGTGAACTTAGAAAATACTAGTGTTTTTATTTTTGATTAAAGAATCAATTTATATAATTTTGGATTGATTAATGAAAACGTAAAATATATGCTTGAATAAATAGATGTAAATAAGTTTGTACTAAACCATTTTAAATTTGATGTTACTTATTCAAAGATTTCAAAAAAAAATAAGAAAAAATTAAAATAAAAGGATTTTATAATAAATATAAATTTAAAATAAAAAATATAAAAATTGATTGATTTGAAATAATCAATTTTAAATTCATAATTTTATTTAATTCCTTCCTTATTGTAGCCATAAATATCTCAAAATTTATACATCATAAAAATATATAATAAATGATTCAAAGAATTATATCACCATTAAATCTATTTTAACCTATTTATTAGTTACATAAAAATAAATGTAAACAAAAGAGAAACAAAACTACTAAATTTACAATGTACATTTTTTTTAAGAGTATAATATATTCTTTAATATATATAATATAAATTGATGTGTTGTAATATTATGTAATTATCATATAACATAACGAAAAATATAATATAATATAATAATAATAATTATTGTATTATAATTTTAAAATTTTTAAATTATATAAAAAATCAAGTAAAATTTTAACTTTATTAAGCATTATAATTTGTAATCAAATTTTAAATTATTAATTTTGATATTGGATCATATTTTAGTATTTAAATTTGTATTAATACTTATTCTAATATTAGAATGCAATGTCTATCGGGGTGTTATGATACTTTGACTCCACTACTTATGATTATTATATTGATAATTAATTAATAAAATTAGTATAATTATTATAATAAAAAATATAATAATAAAAACATAAAAATTTATATATATTTAAAAATGTATCCATTTAAATATATTTAATTATATTAAATTTATAAATAATTTATATTAATCATAAAAAAAATGTAATAAAAAATTATAATGTAATAACTAGTACATCATTGCATCTCAGCAAATGTTACCTTTTTATCACAAAACAGAACGGGTACCCCGACTCTAACCATGTGATGCTCCTGGCCTTTCCGAGCAAACTGATCCTAAAACGACTCGGCTCTGCTCTTCTGAGGTTAAGAAGATGACCACCAGTTACCTTATAGGCTCGAGTCCAGACCTGTGATAGTCTGACCTAGACCTTCCCAAAGCATGCTGCTTGCGTAAATAGCTGAAAAAATAACTTATACAATAGGTTCATCTCATGGGATCGTAGTTCGTGAGGAGGGGAACGGGAAGGGAGAAGGGGAGAGGCAATTTCGTCTAAAACACTGAAAAGCAACAATACGAGAACCAGTTGCAACAGCAGCAAGCAATGGCTGAGGGTCATCGCTGACAACTACAAAGCTTCAATACATAAACAGAAGGTATAATTCAGCAAATGTTACTTCATAAACAAATGTTATTTCACCACAATCCAACAAAATTCAGCGAATTCAGTCTAGAAATCGGTTATCTACATCAAAACTTCCTTTCGCTTGAAATCATTATGATTATAATTGACAATGTGGAGCGCTTCTCTCCCAGAGTAACTGGAAACAGGGGTGCGTTCTAAAGCCAGAGTATAAAATCCGAGTCACGATAGAAACCCAAAAAAGTAAAAACACGTGTAAGGATTTTGGTAACCGAGAAATCGTTGTGTAGGACTCAGATTGCAGCGATTAACAGCGACAGGAACAAGTAAGAAAGAGAGAATCCAACTTAAAGCATGAATTTTGGGAATCAGAAAGTCTTAAAGGGAGTAATTGATCACTGTTCACATGAATGCTGCACATAATCTTGCTGAAAGTGAAGTATCCATCTTCAGATTTTTTCCCCCGACATTTTCATCCTTTTGCAATTAAACGACACGTGAAAGGGAAACATGGCGTACGACGAGCCGTTCGATGCAAACATTTTAAACAGCATGCAGCCGTGGTGCGTCGGGTAAGCAAAATGCAAAGCGTCAACGGAAGGACAAAAGAAATCTCTGTCCATTGCAGCCAAGGAAAATAGAAAATGAGCATGACTGCAGAAGCAATGGCCGCGAGGCACACATGTCTAAAGCTGGAAATCACTGAGCCAGTTTTCGTAAAAGGGATGTGGTTCGATTCCCATTTCCACCTATCTGTCACCGACGGCCTCAACGCTTGGGTCTGCGATGGTATCTTCTTCTTCTTCTTTACAACCCTGTTACGCTTTCGCAAGTTTTTGAATACTATATAGGATCAAACATTCAATTTGTAAATAAATTAACAGCGACAGAAGAGCAGGTGAAAGAGAGAGCAGGATGGTGGGACCAGCCTGTGACTGAATACATCAATTTAGCGGAACGATATCTAGGGTTTCAACACCCCGGTTCAGTCTATCGGTTCACTGATGCTGGTGATGTGAGTGATTTTCGCTTCCTCCATTTTGAACTCAATTTCTGGAATTTCTCTACTTAGGGGATGTAATGGCGTAAATATATAATCGCAGTTGTCATTTACATTTGAAAAAGAAGGGATCAAGTTAGATTGGAGATGGAAATGCAAGCCATCACCTGATAATAAAAAGACTACTGCAGGAATTTTGAACTTCCTCTTGGATGCTAATACAAGGCTAAGTGTTAGTTTGTATTTTATTGCAATTTATGCTTCACATTCATGCAATATATGTGTATAAATGTATGTATATGTGTAGAACGCATGTATTACTTTACAGGAAGAGGTTGTCACCATGACTCGATCTTTAGAGCAATTAAAGGAGGAAGCGGACAAGTGTTTGAAACAAAGTGAAAAATTTGCCGCCGAGAAAGTGGACTTTGAATCTTCAGTATATTCAAAGGTGTGTTAGAGCTGGGTTTGCTAGTTCTATACGATTTCTTATTGCTTGGACTTGTTAACATAATGGTGGTTACCCTTTAACTTTTCACCGATAATGTTGAGGAAAGAAACTATCTTGTGGCTCTTTGCCTTTTCTTTCTTTCACTTAATCAACAGTCTACGATTTCAGAGAGTGGATGAATTGATAAATCATTTTGAACTGTAGTATTTGCTGTAGGAGATATTTGTGCAGTATGGAAAAGCTTTGTGTAGAGAGGCTTGAGTCTTGAGTCATCAGTTATTCATCAATCTGATGTATCTTTTTCAATCTCATATAAAAGGTTGTTTAAAACTTAATCAAGATGTGGTTGATGTAGTTAGTCTAATGGAAATTATTTGTTGTTGAATTTGTAACTAGTGCAGAGTTCAATCTTCAGCCATATGCTATAGAGCTAATAGAGTCCGGTATTGCTCGCATCTTCTGTCATTTAACAATTGATTTGGCCACAATCTTTTTCTAGTTTCTTGCAGTTTTGAATACAAAGAAACAAAAGCTCAGAGAGCTTCGAGATCAGCTTTCAGAAAAGAAATCTTCAGGAAAATTAGCACAGGAAGAGGAAGAAGAGTCCACTGATAAAACTGATGACGGTAGCGATGATGATAAGAGTGAGGAAGATCCTTCAGAGAAACTTACAGGCACTTCAAAGGATGTACCGCTCTCAAGCAGGGGCCGTGGTAGAAAGAGGACTACACGCAAGTAGCAACTTACAGTTTCCTATCTAATGTGGTTCTTATTTTGATATTTCAGAAGTTCCATTGTTGCATATTGCATCAACTTTATTAATAGATGAAGGAATTTTAGGTTTAATCCTGAATGTAATTGTCATACTTGCTTTTCAGTTTGTACACCCTTCAGGAATCTTACAAATTGGATACAAATCAATTATGCATTAGCAACTGCAGCAGATTTGCAATTACAGATGTATGTTAGTGAAATCAACCAACAGCAGAGAAACCCCATGTAATATCAGCTTGGAGAACTAAAACTCTAATGTTCATCTAGAATTGCTGTTTCTTTTGCTATAGAGAGACTATTCTTGACAAATTGTAACTTCCTATCTTTCTGAAATCAAATCACACAACGGAATCAGTTCTGGCCAGTTTAAATTGGGTTTTCTTGCAATTGCCCTCTTATTATTCTGCTGCCCTTGTTTTTCTTTTTTCTCTGAAACCCTCTAGTTACAGGTTACAAGGCACGAAGAATGGCGAATTGATAGCATTAGGAGTTACTGATGCATTTGAATACTAAATTGTAAAATAGAACTGGAGAAATCGAAAGTTATCACTTGAGAATGGAATAGAGGGGAAAAAATAAAGAGGGTATATTGTGCTTAAGCTTTTTGTGATTTTCTGTAATTCTTTTATTTGTGACAGCGTTTGATTCCATTTTGGACATGAGCATTTGTCTGGGTAATGTTTTGAAGCAGTCAATTCCATTACTCTAGCAATGGCATTGTCTTGTAATCCATGGATGGTCTATCAAAACTTGTCGACAGCCATGGCTGGTCTCATAGAAGAAACTATAGTTACCTGCCGGCTGCATTAAAGTAGGACATATTGCTGTTATAAATACCTCTCAAAATCACCATTCAACATCAGAAATTACTAGATAAAGCAAAGAAGTGCAGATGCCAAGTTGTGAAGGTGAGTTTCTATTGTGTTAACAAGGAAGCTAGTTAGTAAAAAAGTTTTAATGGAAGTTAAACTGCAGGTAAGAGTTCGTGGCCAGAGCTGGTTGGAACCAATGGGGAGGCAGCAGCGGCCATTATCATGGCTGAAAACCCAAAAGTGAAGGCACAAACCGTGAAAGAAGGGTCCTCTGTAACAGGGGATTTCCGATGCGACAGGATTCGTGTGTTCATGGATGAGAACTACAGGGTCACTCAAGTGCCGAGAATTGGCTAACTAATGTAATCTGATGAAAGAAAACCCTGAAAGGGATGAGCATATAAGCTGTTTGCTTGTCATGTGTCGTTTTAAAAGTATGTCAAATCAAATCCATGGCAAGGGTGAGGATTTTTGGTTAATCAATCCAACTTTTAGTTAATTCATAAAAATATTTTGATTATTCATTCTAGTTTTTCCAAAACAGTTTGGTTCACAATTAATAATATTTTATTTGGTTAATTGATTTAATCAAAATAATATAATATAATATAATTTAATTTAATTTAATTACACAGTTTTGGTTATAAATTTTGAAAATATACTTGTTTTCAAAGTTGTTATATTTTTTTGGAAAGTATAGACGTCATTTTTCCCAAACCATCTAAAAAATATTATTAATTTAACTTTTAATTTAAATTATACAATTATTCATATATTCTTTTTATAATGATTATTGATTTTAAATTCTTTATTTTTCTTCCCTTACTTATATTTTCTTTGTTTTATTCTCCTTATTCCTTTTTTTCCTTTTTTCTTTAGATTCTTCTTCTTCTTTTTTTTCTGTAGATTCTTCTTCTTTTTTTTTTCTTTTTCCTTTTAGATTCTTTATTTTCTTATCATTCTTCTTTTGTTTATTATTTATAATTTGTTCATTGTATTATTTGATTTTATCTTTCTATTTTTATTATATTTTTTTATTTTTATTTATTATTTTATATTGATTTTTTATTTGTAATAAATATGTATAAATAAATAAATAATATATATATTTATTAATATATACAATATTATATAATATATACCATGTTATATAATATATAGATAAATAAATATCATATATGGTGTATATATATAATGTATATATATGATATCAATGATATATATATTGATAGATAAATATATACTACATATATGATATATATTTATTTATATATGTTTATTATGAAACAAAACAAAAGAAATAATAATAAATATCATAAAAAATAACATAAAAGTGAAAATTTATTATCAAATTTTTATTAATAAATTTAAATTAGAAAAAAAGAAGAAGGGAGAGGAAGAGTAGTTTAAAAGGAAATATAGTTTAAGAATAATGAGATTTTTATTAAATAAAGATTGAGATATTTTTAAAAATATAATATTTATGATAAAATTAGTCATTAACTTGACATATATTATGATAATAAATTTGTACGAATGAATTAAATTAATCATCATAATAAATTAATTTTTCAAATAAGATAAACTTGAAATAATATTTTTGAAATGATATTTTAAATTTCATAAAATGAAATGTGAATATTTTATTGAATATATATATATATATATATATATATAATGAAATATGTTATTATAAACCATTAATTGAAGGCAGACATGAGAGATATCAGCAGACGAGTGAGGCATGTTCAAAACATTTGAATAGAAATATATGAAGGGGAAGACTAACGTGATTGGGAAGGGATTTAGGATTGAAATCGGGTCAAGTCCCCAAAACATTAAAACAAATGAAGCTTCCAAGCAATTCATATGGAACACTAATTAACATGTAATCTCGTGTCTGCTTTCTGTTTAGGGTTCTTCTTCGTTTTCCAGCCGAGTCAATGGTAAGAAATCCATTTCCCTGGTCACTCAACCATTGACATTGTCAATTTCTACCATTAATAATCCCTGTCATATCCTATTCTAATTCAATCTTAGATTTTAAATTTGTCGTATCGAATCTAAAACTATTAATAATTTATTATTTTCACGATCAAAAAGTATATTATATATATAAATGATGAAGATTATAATGAATAGAAATTGAAGAGGGAGGAATGCATGCATTGGCGTTTTACCTAATCCACTTTTAGACCATATCTTCCTCCTTACCCATAAATTTAAACCTTTTTGTTTTATAATTCTAGATTATTGAATTTATTAATGAGATTTCAAACCCCAGATATTACCATGCAAGTAAGTTCGATATAAATAATGTGAAAGGGTGACACGTATTAACTGTAATAATGAATAATAAAATAATAAAGTTGACGAGGCAATGGTCAAAGAACAGCTGCCTTAAAAATTGATGAAGCAGGTTGAATTTGAAAGCCAGCTCTTTTCCTTGTTGGAAATTTCACTTCAAGTTTAACACGTAATTACTTGTGATAAACCAGATAATTAGTTGTTTCTCGTCAGTTTCCACTTCAAACAAGCACACCCAGGCCCTGCCATCCCATGCATCGCCCGTCAAATGTTCAGGCCACAACCCACAAACCCAGGTTTCGGATAAGCATCATCCGTAGCTAATAACAGAACCAGGGAAGCCTTCCTGCCACCGCTTTTCCTGGAACATATATAGTTATTCATTTCTTTTTTTATATATATAATTTTTGACCTTTCTTTAATTTCAATAAATTATTAATGATACAATTTACATTGATTCTTTCCTTGTGGTGTGTATTGGTATTTTACGATAAATAATATCATTAACGATTAACAATCTTTCTTATATTTAGGATTTATTTTCATAAAGAATTTTTATTATCCTAAAGATTTGTATCAAAGAAAAATGAATGAACTTTGAAATATGAATAAATGAAAAGGGTGCAAGTTGGTAGATATTGGAGGCTGATATCCAAGTTTATACGTTGAATTTGAGGTAACCCAAAAACTGAAATTGCATGAGAAAGAACGTTTATGTATATCTTCTATTAAAGATTGTGTATTATGTTACAAAAAGAGTATTTACAAATTCCCACAAAAACCTTAAAATAAAAAAAAAAAATGAAAGAACAGAAAGTATATGTATAGAAAAGCTGTGAATTGTATAGAGTGGTCGATGTACCAGGACCTGTAATTCGGTCCTGCTGTCCTAATTCTTCTTCCTGTCGTACTCAACATTCTGACGGACACCTGAGCTTCAGGCTTCTCCATAGTCAGCTTCGTATTCTAATTGGCAGTGGTAGAAACAGCAGCAAGGCGAAGATCAACCATAGAATACTTAGCAGTGGATCGAGAGAAAGCGTTGCCAGCAACATGCATGGAATTGATGGTTTTTGAAGGACAGCCTGGGCCGCCAGTGTTGGGAATATTGGTGCAGCCTGAGGCGCCAGAAGGGACATCTCCCCGAGCAAGAGACTCGGCGGAGAGCTTTTTGTTGAAGTCATCGGATAACAATCTGGCAGCATGGTATTGTGGAAGATGGAAGGCTAGGAGTAGGAAGAATGCAGGGAAGGCAATCTTAAGAAGGGTGTTCATGATTTGAGTTGAGAATGATGAAACTATGGCAGCATGGGGGAGTGGAAGGGGGTATTTATAGAGAGTACAAGTTTGAAAGAGTTAGGCTTGTTATTATTTTTTTATATTTTAAAAATGTATTGACTGTTGAATATCGAAGCCTTTCTGGTTTTTCAAATATTCTAAAGAATTGAATAAGTCATCACCATTAAACTTGCATGCCAAGCCTTGGCCTTTTACAAATATCTATAATATTCATTTTCCCTACAATATCACTATTATTATTATTATTATTTCTTGCCTAAATTCTAAAATTTACATTAATTTAATTTATGGTATAACGTGTAAATTAGTTTATTCTTTTTCCTCTATTATATTAACTTTTTATCTACAATTATTTTATTTTTAAAAAAATTAAAAATTTTATAACATCATTCAAGTTTAGTTTGTGCCGTTGAATGCAAAGAAATATACATATAAGGTGGGATGAAAAATGGGAGGAGTGCTGATGGATTGGGAGAGAGTTGACCATGAGAAAAATGGGAAAGAGGAAAGGCAATTGTGCAAGACTTAGACCAGGAATCGTCGTTTTAGTGGGATGCTGACATGGGCGTAAAGGTGCCATTCCCATTCTTAAAGGGATAAGCTTAATTTCACTCCTGAAATTTAGGTTCACCAACACATCTTCTGCTATTTATTCTCATTTTGTACAACTAAAGCAGATTTTATTATAATTCATCCAAATAAATCTCCTTTTATTAAGATAATAAAGGAAATGACGAGGGTGGAGAATAATACCAAAGTAATAATCCTAGATTAATTTAATTAAGCCATTCATAAACCGGAAAAGGTTAAAAACAATGCTTTAGACAGAGAGGCAGAAGCACCCTACCAAATGTTAGCTTATGGAAATATTGCTTGTGATAAATATTACAAACTTCACTCAAATCCTGCAACCCAACACATTATTACAATGGGTAATTCACACCCACAGTTTTGCTTTTTGCTCCTTTAGTGCCCACTTGAAGGCCTATATACTGCATAGCCATTGTTACTGCATCCCACATTCGAATACTCTGCACCCAAATACGCAGACACATCATCTTCTACGTTCCTCATACCTAATAAAGAAATATCGGACGCAGCCATCTGCCAGTGGTTTTGAACCAGTCCATCGATATGCCCATTTCCGTATGGTAAAGGACTAGCCTGAGGGATGTATTCCCTTGCTGCTTCAAAACTGTTGCCGAGAGAGCTGTAACTCCTCTGAAACCCACCACTATGGTAACTCCTCGCCCTTTCAAATCTGCAAGAGTTGCTGCTTGACGAAAGCGAGTCGGTCAAAACTCCAACATCACCTGGAAAAGAGCACCCACGATTTAAGAAGTGAGGTCCATTTTCTAGAGAATGAATGGCACTGCCAGCCCCACCCGCCTTCCCAATCCCATGTTCATCATCAAGCAAGTCATTTATGATATCAAGATGTGGAAACTCATCAGTTACTGCTCCTTGAGACTTGTCCATCCGCTGGAGTTGTCCATTGTCTGAAACACAACGTGTTGCAATCCCAAACTGAAAGCCAGATTGGAGAGAGTTGGACTCTATCCTGTCAGAGCTTTTCGGTGGAAACATTGATACAGAAACTGAAGCAGGAGGCTGCATGTGTGCTGATGGAAGGCTCATTCCCAAACTAGGAGAATTGGCACGAGTAAATCCAGCTGAACTTGAGCCAACAGGATTACCCACAATCGCATTTCTGTATGACAAAGGAGCATAACTATGATTTGAAGGTGAAGGATCAGGACAAAGCCGACCAATGGCACTAATTGAACGAGCAAGTAAAGGGGGTGTTTGAGCCATAGAAGCATAAGAGACAGCAGGTCTGGGACTAGGCACCAAAGAAGCACCAGAAGCCCTGGACATTAGAGGAACTTGCTGTAGTACTGGCTTCTCAGACTGTTTAGGAGGCGAGGCATTTTCCATCCGAGGATTGGACAAGCCTGTATAATGGGAGTATTTACTAGCAAATACAACTTTATCAGTCTGCTGTGCAAAACTTGAAGACGCTTTGTCAAATTGAAAATTATCTGAGGGAGCTGAGCCCTTGCTTTCCAACTTCTGTTGAATAGGACTTGGAGGAGGGCTTCCAGATGACGATGCAACCGTAGTTGCCTTCTGTTTTGAAATTCTTTCCATGTCAACCATGTCTTTGTTGCTGTTCTTCCTTGGCGGCAAAATTTTCTCTATGGTCTGTCTCGTAGAAATAAAAGCTCATCAAAATGGAAACTAGCAACTAAAGTCAACAAAAAAATTAACCTAAACTGTGAGAACATGATAAACCAGCAAATATCAGTAGCAAAGCAAAAGACAAAAGCAAAGAAATCCAGAACAAGAAAAAGGTTGATCAATTAGCAAAAACTGACGGCATAGGTTAATCCAACCACTGAAAACCAACTTTTATGAGAAATTAATTCAACGTGGAAATTCACCATAAGTAATGAAGAATAACGGATAAACATGAGCATGAAAATGGTAGGCACAAGAAAAAAAATGACTATCCATAATTTATGCATGAAGAAATAGAAAGGAAAAAAAGGGTATTTCCTCTCCTAGACAACTACCCATCTGCAAACTTAACCACGCTGTTAAACATCCATAAAGAGAAGAAAATATTTGAATCACTGATATTGATTCAAAATTTTAATTTAAATAGAAACCATAAGATGAGTCAGAAAAGATAATGGCAACTTCACCTTCTCGGCTACAGGTTGGTCAGCCCAAGTATTGCTATCTTCAGAGGTGTGATTAGAAGCTTCCGACTCACACTCAACAGATTTGCCACTTCTAGTAACATCAATAAAATCTCCAGTTTCTGCTGAAGGCCCAGAAAACTGATTGTCTATTTCAGCTGTCCAGCTCACACCACTTGATGCCTTACCTCGTGTATGCCTCACTCTACAAACAATTGCAGGATTAATTTCTCATGTCATCTCATATTTATCAAAGTAGGGGAGGATGAAGTGAATGTAATTTTGACCATTTTACCTTCCTGGCGATTTTACATTTTGGTAGTTAGAGTTCGAGTTCCCCTTGCAGGAGCCGCTGGTAGCAACTGAGGGGAGTGAATCCGTAGAGCATGTTGAAGAACTATCATCCATTGCTGATATACTCCGTTTTTCTGCTGTTCCATTTAGCATGGATGACAACCCATTGCCTCTACTGCTAGCGGCATCTGTTGGAGGATGAACTTCTGAAGTATCAGTATCCCAGTTGACAGGACTGGCATCTCTGTCTTCTGAATCAGGCTGCAGTGCTTCTGTAACACCATCCACCGAGTCAGATATGTCAGATACATCTTCTAGGTTATCTGCCTTTTCCACGGCAGACAGCAGCTCAGCCAGAGAGGAATCCTTTTTATCATCGCTTAAAATTTCCTGTTCCTGTTTTTCTAGTATTGTCACACCAGATCTCTCATCTTTTCCTTTATCTTTCCCTTTACGGTTATTTCGCTTTTGTTTACCCTGCAGCTCATAAAAAGCATCAGTCCACATGTAACTAAGATGTTTTTAAAACTTGTAGTTCATAAAAAGCATCATTAAACAAGTGATTAAGATCAATGTAAATTACTTTGAATAATTTGAACAAAATGTTTTTTAGATGAGAGTTTATAGCAAGTTAGGAATAACATATACCACAAGTTTACAAGGATAGAGCATAACAATATCATGGTTCGTATGGAGTGGCATTGCCCCAAGGTACCCATTATATTTGGTTCAACCCTATAAAAAAAGGTGGTGCGTAAGACGGTGGATATTAAGAATAGAATTAAACCAGGCCTGATTATGTGGAAAAATATTGCGAGAACCAGGAATCAAGTGACTGCAGAAAAATGCAAGATGATCATACAGCGATAAAAAAAAATGCTTTTGTGTACAACAATGACCTTCGATTTGGTTTTCAACAGAGGGAAGTGATACAAAGTCATTTAGCACCCTACATCTCTCTGAAGATGTAACTTCAAACTAGTTCAAGTGGGGAGAAAATACATGATGCATCTTATATGTATCAAGATAAACAGAATAAATACATTTGAGAGATAACAAAAATAGAAATTCTCACATAGTTTCATATATTGATTTTCTGAGAATAAAGATATTTCTCCTATATTGGTTTCTCAGAATAAAGGTCTCTCAATGTAATTTACATTATATATTCTCCTTTTATTTCTTAATGCTTAATGCCAACTAAACAATATGAAGTTTGAATCTCATGAAGATCAAAAAAATGATGTCACACCTGCTTTTTCTTTGCTTTCTTTTCCTTATCAACAGTTCCACGTTTAGCCTTATGCTCACTTTCGGCCAGCCCTGCTGCCTCTTCTTCACGGATTAGCTCTTCCTGCCTCTTCAGAGCAACAGCTTCCTGATATGCAACTTCAATTTTGTTGCTACATGAAGAGAAAAAATTTAGCCCTATGAGAACACCTTAATAATTGCAACTCTATCACCAAATTTAAGAGTAAATACTAATACAAAAAATTTAACCATCAAGCTGCATACAAACTAGAAAATTGCAACTCTATCACCCTATGAGAACAGCTTAAAAACTGATGAAAACATCTATGTTTCTCAACTACCTTGATTCTAAACAAAGAATATATCAGGAAACCCAGCCTAGTCAAAAATGTCGGATGCCCCTAAGCTAAGGCCTCAACCCAGGCAAGTGCCTAGATTTCACCTCACCTAGGTGCCTCTTAACAACACTACAACGATTCAAGGCCAAAGCTGCAAGGGTCTAATGGTAATATAACAGTTCTAAAAGACGAAGTATGAGTGTATTACTTGAAAATATGCGCTAGGACAAATATTTCTATTGTCCTACGGCCCAATTCTGTAAGACGCTTTTCATCACGCTCAATAGAGTCCTTGTTGAAATCCTCGCAAGAACTCCCATCCTGTTCATAGGTGTTAATAGTTTTAAAACATCATATAAATTAATGACAGTAAAAAGCATAAACACACAGACAGACCATGAATCCAAGAGATAGAAACACCATCAGGTAAGAGAATGCATTTTCATTTGTTTTATGTATATCTTTATACACCTAAACACCACCAGGTAAGAGAATGCATTTTCATTTGTTTTATGTATATATTTATACACCTAAACACCACCAGGAAAGAGAATGCATTTTCATTTGTTTTATTTATATATTTATACACCTTTCTCAAACGCAGGCTGTTTTTGCATAACACTAATACATGCTAAAAGATACAAATACGATCCAATCTTATATATAGGATGCAAGCTATCCAAATCCTCTGTTCAAGATTACATACTTTTCTCATTATATGATGCAGATGACGAAAACCTTATTACAAAATTCAGAATTTATATATTTTTAATTATAATGTTGAAGGGTATTCCTATCATTTTGGCTTTTTCGAAACAGCAGGGTTTCTATTTTTATTTGTATTAAGAGTTTTATGTTTTCCTAGTTTGAATTTTGTAAGAACCATTCAACCCCAAAGCCTAAGTTATTAAGACTCAAGATTAGCTTTATATCTCTAACACCCCTACACATGAACATTCATTGGGCTTTAAGTATGAACATACACACACCCACTTGTACCTTTAATAAATGGAATCTTCCCCATATTGAACTCTAAATCTTTCAATCATAGATATTCTAATACCATGTTAAACAATCATTCAACCAGAAAACTTAAACTACTAAGTAAAGCTTCAAAATGGTTTTATATCTCTAACAAGTTGTATTAGTATTTTCTATATAGTTTTAAGATGTAAGACTATTAAGTATAGGATCCCTCGTCCCAGTTGTGCTAGGATTAGTATATTATATAAATATTAGGCTTGTATCAATTTTCAGACAGCTTCTCTTTTCAATTAAAAAGATTTCCAGCGATTTTGCTTTAGAATTGTATGATTCAATTCTCCCTTTTTCCTTGGGCGTGTTCCTAGAAGAAATTCCTCTCTTTTTCTTATTTTCTTACCTTCAATCAGATCTGCGCTTTTTAACTTTCAGATTAATTTTTCCGTTGCACTTTGATAACAAAGCTAGGATAGTTTAAACTCAAGCTGTCCTACATCATTCTAGCAACAATAAATTCGTTAGTGAATTTCATTTCTAGAATCAAAAACAGAAAAACATTGAAATTCTTGTTCAAGTGTTCTGTTTCAGCAAAACCAGTATAAAATATTATTTTTAAATATCACAACTATAGCCAATGGCATTCAGGATTGTGCCCAATGATGAAATCATATGACATTCATGTGCAAGTACTGGTTTATAACCTACATCTCGAACCAACTCATGAACTGCCAAAACGTCATTCTAAATTAGAGGTGCAAAGCAAAGAACAGAGCCTATCAACAGTAACCATTATGACAAAGGCCAACAAAGAGTAAAGTGCATCAGATGTTCATCCCAGTAATTATCAACTCCCTGTACTGGCCAACACTGGATAGAACTAGAATTTATCACAAGGGTACAAAGAAAACTGGTGTTAAAGAATTCAACCCACCTTTGTACGATTCTGTGGGCCCTTTTCATCTTTGGGAGGCAATGGTTCAATAGCAGCTCTTTCAAGTAGCAGCAGAACATCGTCCACCAGTACAAACATCTCACTCTCCACACAAACAACTGGAACAGGTATTTCTTCGGCATCCAAAACTTTCCCCTTCTTGCTCTTACTTTGGCCTTCAAGAGCCTTCAATCCACTATACAAGGAATCCATAACCAAAGTAGATGTGACTTCCTTCTCAATAAAGAAATGTTTTACAACTACTTTGAGAATTACATCTGTTTTCTCCCTAGACATGCGCCTCCGAGCATTTGGATCCATTTCTGACCAAAAAGCACAAAAGCTGCAAAAATTGCGTTCACCTTTTGAATTAATATCATACACCGACCATAATAATTAAGAGAATGAAACCGATAGTGCCATAATAAAAAGGAAAAGCGAGGACAATAAATTCTGCAACAACAAACTCATCAAGACTGGCTAATCCAGAAGTGATTATCACGAGCCAACAAGTTCCATGCACTGATAAATTTTCAAATCATATGGTCACATGAAAACAAAAGACAACACCCTATGGTGACTCCAAAAACAACTTATGTACAGTCTTCTTTGACAAGTTGGATCTAAGAACCAATGACCAAATCATTTTAAGTGATTAAAAACATCAAATTTATGCATACGTTACCTTGACCACTTATTCTTGTCTTCTAATAATTTTCCAAGCTTGCCTCGTCCCTCTTCCACAAAGCGTCGACAGATCTGTTCTACGTTGGTTAAATACACCCTAACAAGCTCTCGCCTATACTGTCTATCAAGGCAGCGAAATGGCCGATCCACTTTCTCCCTAAAGACAAAGACAAATTGTAATATAAGAATCAGAATGTTTCATCCACATGGACAAACTTGCAACATTTTGATATATCTACATTCGTACAGCACAAAATTTTCACATGTGTGAATGCAATTGCTCTTTTATAATCTCCAATTTATCAATCAGCTCAGCCTCCAAGCATTACTTGTTTTTAACTGGTCATTATAATATTAGTAAGTGCAGCATAGAATCACAGGACGGAAAGAAACAAGACAGAGTTGAAAAATGGCAACAAATTAGAAAAAACAATGGTAAGTGAAAATATTATAAGAATGGCACAAAACAAAAGGACAAAGGAAATATGCGAATTATCAAATACCTGATGACTTGCACCTGAGCTTTTATTATTAGTGTGTCAGCAACATCTAGGAACCCATCTGATACTTTAGATAATTCCATAAACCTTTTCCATCCCCAGTCATGCTCTTTCTTCCAGAACCGATGCAATGTGTCTAAAAATTGCATTTCATCAATAAACTATCAAAATTTCTTGTAACTGGGTCATCATTTAAATAATGTATCACCAACCTGAATATTTTGACTTTTTTGGATCTTTATTCACTACAGCTATTGTAAATTGTGCAAAATGACTCCAACCTGGTCCATAGACCAAATATGTTGTGTCACCAATACAAATTCAAGTAATTAACACAATGACTGAATAATAATAGCATTAGCAAAAATAATAACAATAATGAGAATCAAAGCAATAAAAGTTCCAAATTCATCATTAATATCAAACCTGGAAGAAGTTTGTCATGATTGGCGACACAAAGAAACAAGGACAGATGATTACACACATCACAACCTTGGGGATATATCAATATGTACCTGTCACCAGAACAAAAGGTTTTAAACCAAAACTATCAATGCAACATTTCACGCAATATTGGCTCCAGGTGAAAAAGGCAGAAATGCATAGCATGATTGCAAGGACATGGATTCATTACGAAAATGTCAAGGTAGCATATAGTCTCCAGTATTTTATCACAATCCAAAGAAAGGCTCAATTCACGAGATGGTTAACATCATCCAATAATGACATGAATCATAAAGCAAAATAGTCAACACATTTATACTCTTAGTTACAAGCCAAATAATAAGTAATGTGCATGAAATCCAGTTTACTACCAAATAATAACTCTCAAAAAGAAAATTAATGTCACTGTACGCAACTAAACATACCTGAAATGCATCCTTTCAAACTAATTAAGTACAGATCATAAATTACTAACATATAATGTATAATTAAATATAATTTAAAGCCTGATAGGTCTATTCACATGCATGTGCATAAAATCCAAAAAGAAGCAATCCATCATATTTTAGAAGCTTAAAAAACCACATGCATACTCTGGTTTCAGTTATGCGGTTTAAACACAGTTGGTTCTCATCATCCTGCTACCAATACCATATAGTGGTGAAATACATTCTTTTGAAAAATAAACAATCAAATAAGGTTCTTGCATCTAAATGATCTCACATGAAGATATGTGTATGCATTCATATCATGGGCAAAAAATGTCAAACTTATGGTCCATGTAGCAAAAAATGGGCATGCATGCAAGCACATATGTATTTTGTGCAGTGGATCACAGTATATTAATAAAAAATTTTAAAAAAAATACAAGTGTATTACAAACCTAATTATGATGTCAGACACATAATATAATACATTTAAAACAATAAAAAAAATTCCCTGCAAAGCTTCATACCATTTATAGCCCCCAACCTCAAATGCATTACTACGGAGTTCTCTTTTCGCAATTTTTGAGAAGTTCTCTATCTTCCAAGTATATTTTCCAAACAATTCAGAAGGTTTCAGCCCTGTCATGAGGAAAAGTGATTCTACAGAAATTAGCTATACATCTATTTGAATGACTAAGGAAAGAAAGAGAAGCAATCACAAAACTTCAAATAAACAGGAACAAATTGAGGCCATTAATGGCATCTCATTTTCATATACATTCAAAAATAATATGAATAGAAGCCTTCTGTAATATTTCCAGCAGCATTTCTACTACAGCTGGTTTGATCACCAAAGCCAATAGGACTATCTTTTGCTTGTGCGCTGCTTTTAATCTCAATGATAGAAAGGATTCCCAAAGCCTCGTCACGTTTTCATTGGTATCAAAAGAGTGAAATAACATATTCACTATAGAAGCAAACAAAAGTATTCATTTAGAAAGAACCAAAACATGCCTCCATCGTCATCATCATCTTCTGCTTCTTCATCAGTGTCCCAATAAGGAGGCGAAGTCGATGGGATTCCATTTTCAACCTGCTCAGAAGATCGCCATTCTGCTAATGCTTCACCTGATTGGCAACGCTGCCCATTTGAAATCCCCTCAATAGCCCTTCCAACTCCAGCTTCCTCACTCACAATCCCAGCCATTTCCCTCCAGAACTCCTTTCCCCACAAGCCTCCAACACCAGTCCTGCATTTTGATGAAAAAAGAAAAATAATCCTTAGTCTGTATTCGCAAAGGAAAACACCATTCCATCAAATCCATTTAAAACATAATTAGTGACTCAAAATTAGCTCTTGATACTGACTCTAAATAGAACTGCATGGTCTGGATTGTGGAATAATTCACATTTTACTCGATCCTTTTAAATAACAAGGATAGTACCAAAATCAAAACGCACTGTAGTTAAATGTGATAATATGCGAACCCATTCACAATCATGATAGTACCAAAATCAAAACCTCATGAAATTAGTTTCAAACTTCTAAATTCTCAATTTCAGCAACCAACGAAACCCAGAAAAACAAATAAAAAAAGAACACCTCAAATTCGGAAACTCAATATGCAAGAACCAATTAGCATTAAACCCTAGTCTCAAAATTAAATGTTTCACAGAGAAAAGCTCCAAAGGGTATTAATCATATTGATTGAAACAGAAGGAGAATAACGTAAACCAAAAAAATTAAAACCCGTTTATATAAAGCAAAGCCATCTGCTCATAACCAATATGCCCACTCGCATTAACACGCACTAATTAAAAGCATATTGGACCAGAAACTTAAAAATTGCATTTGAAAAATCCCCAAAACCCCGATCAAAAACCAACCTACAAACAAAATTTTAAGAGACAAAAAAATCGAAAGCCAGAAATATGAAAAACGAAAAGGGCTAAAGATCCAAAGGGAACACAAACCTGAGCGCTTTGACAAATGGGTTATGGGTAAGAGAAACAGAATCAAAAGAGAACGAGAGAGAAAGAAAAGAAGAAGAGAAGAGACCAAAGGCAGAGTGCCCAAAACAAGAAAATAATTAAGAAGACAAAAAAAAAAAAAAAAAAACAGATTATACATATATATACATTATTTTTCTAACATAAAACTATAAAGAAATTATCCATTTTCTTATTTTTTTTATTTTGAATAAAACTAATAAGATTATTTTTTATTTTTTATTTTTTATTTTTATGAAATAATATTATAATAGAATGATATAAAATTTATAGAAAATAAATCGCATTGATTACTTTATTCGTATTTAATTTAAAAATAAAGCACTATAATTTACTGAATAATTATTTAAATTTTAAAATAAAATAAAATTGGAAGGGAATAAAGATAGGGAACAAGTACTTCTTTCAATAAAAAATAAAATATGTGATTGAAATGAGATAGGATTTATGCCTATTTAGGATTGTTTTTCCCAATTTTGATTTCTTCCTCCTCTCTATATTTTTAATAATTTCCAAAATATAAATTCGTTGATTTCTTTTAAAATAATATTTCCAAAATAGCATTTGATTTTTTTATATTCATTGTTTTATCATATGTTAATAATACATATTTTGAATATATTATATATTTTACTAATTAGATAAATTGTTATCACCATTTATCTACCTAATAAAAACATGATGTAAAAAAAGTGAGTTTAGATTATTCATAATTCATTCATATTAGATTTCTTTCGATTCATTATTGGTACAATAAAAATTAAATTATTCAAGGTTGATTTGTTAATCTAATTTAAATATGATTTTCATTATATTAGTTTTGATTTATTAATTTTCTTGTAATTACATTATTTTTATGTTAATTTTATAATTAGTTATATAATTTTATATTATATGAATAATTTATTATCAAACATAGCTCATTAACTCATATGATATTTAAATTAATTATGTTAAATATGTTATATCAAGATATATTGGCACCCATGCTTTTGACTTATATTTCCCCTTATTTTAAAGTCCTTTTTAACATAACTTACATGTCTTTATCTTCAAACAATTACATTTTCATGTAAATATCATGATATGACTCGTGTCATGGCCAACACAACTCATGTTGGCCTCAAATTTGCATGAATTATTGAATATATGTTTGACATGAGTCATGTCAAGGGTGACACGACTTGTGTTGTTCTTAACATTGCTCATATTTCACTTTAAAACTTAACATAACTTATGTTGAGTGTAACACAACTCATGTTGGGTCCTTATGCCATGATTTTATATGTATTTTTACTCTGAATTCAAGTCATTAAATCATAATTTCAAGGGTCAAGACTAGACATACGAACATAACCTTCTCTTAGCAGTTTTCATGTGAGTTAAATGACAGTTTTTGTGGGAACTTCATCATCTTCTTTAAGAACTAGCTTTTCTCTTTATTTTTGCAAAGAATTTTATTAGGGTTGTTAAGATTAGTTACTTATCTAATCTTACTTTCAATTTATCTTATTCTAGCTGTCTTACAAGCAATGATGGTGAAGATATGAAGAGGTGAAGTATTGAAGAGAAGTTGTTAGAGAATTAGAAGGAAGCTTTTAGAGAATTAGAAGAAAGCTGTGAAGCAAGAAGACCATTATTTTAGTTGTTTAAATTCTAAGCTATGGTTGTATTTTCTTTAAGAACTCCTTTACTTCCTGACTTGTTTTACTTTATTATGTTTAAATAACTTTTTAGTTAGGATTAAGACCCAATGCTTGTAAGTATTATGTTTCTATTTATTTAGTAAATCTACTTGAGGATTATCATGTTCTTATGCTGCTTTGTGTGATTATAGGAATTCGTATGTTGATAAGCCCATTAACTTGTCAATTGCCTAATAGATTAGTTAATTGCTTTGGAAAAATGATTAACTAATTGGAATGGACATAACCACTATTTTAGTTGTTTAAATTCTAACCTATGGTTGTATTTTCTTTAAGAACTCATTTACTTCCTGACTGTTTTACTTTATTATGTTTAAGTGACTTTTTAGTTAGAATTAAGATCCAATGCTTATGAATACTGTGTTTCTGTTTATCTAGTAAATCTACTTAAGGATTATCATATTCTTATTTTGTTACACCCCAGCCCATACCTGGAGTAACATGCTCCCGTAGCATACGTAACGATCTCCTTTATAGAAAATCGCTACGTATCCTACAAGGGATACGTCACCTAAACTGAGTACTAAAAATTCGTATGGGTACACGATCCTGCATTTAGTGGTGAGAAAAAGGATAGCGTGACATTCATACAATCGTGCATGCACAAACTCCTGGATAACATATATTCACTCATTCATATGATTGGGGTTTGCTAACCACTATTTTATATAATCAACAGCAAACCACTACATACAAGGGGTTTCCTACTATGTACATAACCAGTTCACCACTAAAATACAGTACTGACTACTGCCGCTATGACTAAGGTAAGCGTAGCTATACAAAAATGAAATGGAGATTGCCAAACAGCTCCTGTACCACTTCGAGAAGGCTTTCTCTGCTGACGACCCTTATCGTCTCTGTGGCTGCTCTCCCGAGGGCTCGGAACCTACGTTCATCAAATGACAAACGCTGAGTATAAAACTCAATGGTGCTAGGAAATCATAGATAAACATATACATACGAGCAGCATATAATGAAACCTTAATAACGTCAGAGCATATAATTATGGCACAAACAATGCAAATGCAGACATGCCTGGTATTGTCCCTCATCTTCATTCTTACAACACTCTTATTTTCCTGTATTTGTGCACATTCCTTTCGCACATACTGGGTCCCTATATGTACCGGTACTCATCTCCCAAAGGAGGGCATTTACTGTATGGTGCTATGCACCCCTTTTTCTTACTGTAGGTCTCGAGACTCATCTCCCATTGGGAGGGCATTAATCTATATGATCCCTTAACGGAATCCCATTAACATGATTGACCCAGCATGCCCAGAGCTTAACTCTGCTCTCATCACTCTATTTTTCCTTTCTTTCTTACTCTTTTCTTCCTCTATCACCATGCATGCCGTGAACATTCCATACATCATGCTTCATGACAGGGTATCAATCCATTCCATTATAAACACAATAGAAACGTCATAGCAATCATTAAACCAATCTCATACATCAATTACAGACCTTACTTAGGTCTTACGATAAAGAGATAGTCAAACAACATAAACTAGCATGAACCCAATAAGCCAAACCTAACATGAACCCTTACACCTAATATAAACTAGCACAAACTTGTGATAAGAAGCTTGCTAACGTAAGCCCGTAATCTCGATATTATCGGCCTCTAGCGGTAACTTCTAGCTCTCATGCTTTCCCTGGTGCTTAGGAGTTCTAATTTGGTGTTTAGAAGAGTTTAGGAGAAAAGAAAGTAATAAAAACTAAAGAAAACCTTAATACTTATCCTTTTGACTGGTCAATATAAGTCGCGTACGGCCGTACGGATCTTTGGTACGCCTGTACCGAACTAAAACCTCTAATGCACACAACTCCTGCGAGTAACGGTACGCCCGTACGTCCTCGATTTTCCTGACAAACCCAAATTCCTGCAAGTTAACGTCCGGTCGTACCACCCTTTGGTACGGCCGTATGCCCTTCAGGACCTCAAATCCCTTCAACTGCCCTGTTTGGTATGCCCGTACGTAATTTTGTATGCCCGTACCCTTCTCACAACTCCCTTAATGCACTCTTTCTATCCCAAACCAATGCACCAACTCACCTGCCAAACACAAACACTTCTAAAACTCACTCGTAATGTATCTAACATGGTGATTGCCCTATTACACTTCCGAGAAATCTCAAAAAGGCGGCAATACCCTTGCAACCCAACATCCAAAAATCACAGAACACATGTATCAAACCCATCACATAACATTCCCATAAACATGCATTCTCACATTAACGACATCACATCATGTTCATCACATACATACATACATATATACATACACATATTCATACATGCATATAACCTAGTAATCATACACATACGCACAAACTACCAGGGTCCTAAACGCGAGTGTAACATATTTTGCTTTGTTTGATTATGAGAATTTGCATATTGATAGAGCTTATTAACTTGTCAATTGCCTAATACATTAGTTAATTATTTTGGAATAAAGATTAATTAATTAGAATAAACATAAAAATACTATTAATTAACTCTCTCAACATATCAGTTAATTAAATGGAGGTATCAGTGTTAGAAGTTGTGCCTACTCATTAAAATTGACCTAACAATTCACAAAAGTAGATATTAGCTTAATTTTGATAGGTGATCTATCTTTCAAAAGAATGATTGATTATATTTAGTCACTACCTTGATAAACCCCTTGAATGATTGTGTAAGAGTAGCGCGCCTCGGACGCGGGAGCGTTGCACGCTGTTCGGCGTGAGATGCCGTGGTGCTTGCTCTCAATGGCATACTTCCATAGTTGATTGGTCTTTAACCTAGAAAGATCGCGTCGAGGTTATTAAGTGGAGTCGCCACCTAGTTTGTTTCGTCAATTCAATTGAA